>OZ012739.1:336308942-336313942 GCA_963859935.3 Lathyrus sativus
ATTCATCATTCATCTCATACCATTTTATACAAGATTCACATTCACAATCAATCCCATCATGCATCCACGACAATTATGTCAAACAACAATCGGACGCTCTAATTATTTAAGCCTCGCTTACTTAAAATAACTAATCTCAATTAATCGGTAAATTCGGATTAAAATAATATTTCTTTTCACCAAGTTATAGAACATATTATTGGCTTCAGTTTGATATAAAGAACGACAAAATCCGATAAACGGTGAAGAAGTTATGAATTTTCAAAGTTTTGAAAAATAATAATTTTTCCCCACACTTACAGTGTTAACCGGTTAACACTTTCTGTTAACCAGTTAACACACCCAAAATTTCAATTTTTTGGCGCATTAACACACGGTTAACCGGTTAACACATAGCGTTAACCGGTTAACATCTGCAAATTTTGGAAACTTAGCTACGGGTTTGTGCCCAAAACTCTCAAAAACCCGACCAACTTAATTATTTTCTCCCGATTAAATACCTACTCATCATTACCAATCATATAGTAACAATTTAGGATCATAAAACGCAAATTCTACGACGTCCGATTTTCATCCAAAATCTTAACCTCCAATTATCCAAAAATGTCAAAACTCACAAACTCAACCAAATTCAATCAAACGAAATCCAATAATCATGGCTAAACATTACCCGACTAAACTACGCAATTTATTTCGATTTTCATCCGTGAAAACATTGGTTTCTGTCGGTTTTTCCTAATTCGACCTAAACGGACATGTGCTGAAAAACAACCAAACAATTCAAACCAAAACATACATAATCATACACAATGATAAGATGATAGAATTTCACACCCTTACCCGATTACTCGATTCCTAGCAAGTGTTCTTGATGATTTTCACAAGTTTCCTCTTTTTCTTCTCTTCTTCCTTCTTTCTCTTCTCTTTCCCTCTATTTCTCTTTTTCTTTCTTTCTTTCTATTTGTTCTCTCTCTTATCTACTCTTATATATTTTTCTTTCTATTTCTATTTCTTTTATATTTCTTTCCTTACTATTAAATGTAGAATGGCTAAAATACCCTCCAATCTAATTTTACCCGAAACTCTCTGAAACGGTAAAATATCAAAACATATTATATTAACACATCAAATTCACAATTAATACAATTATTACTCAAATCAAATAAAATACTCAATAAAATGCAATAATCAAAATCGGGGCGTTACAACTCTCTCCCATTTTAGAAATTTTTGTCCTAAAAAATATTACCTGATTCAAACAAGTCCGGATACGACTCTCGCATCCCACTTTCCAATTCCCAAGTCATATTGCCTTCAGAAGCGCCTCCCCACGCTACTTTCACAAGCGCAATATCATTGCCTCTAAGTTTCTTAACTTCACGGTCCAAAATCCTAACCGGTAAAACTTCAACCGTAGGGTTATCTCTCACCTCAACCTCGTCCATAGGAACAACATGTGACGGATCTGGAACATACTTCCGAAGTTGCGAAACATGGAACACATCATGCAAATTTGAAAGATTCGGAGGCAACGCCACACGATAAGCCACATCACCTACCCGTGCAGTAATCTAATAAGGACTAATAAAACGAGAAGTCAACATCTTCGACTTCAAAGCACGACCCACACCCGTAACCGGTGTAACTCTCAAAAATACGTGGTCGCCTTCTTGAAACTCAAGATCTTTCCTTCTCTTGTCATGATAGCTCTTTTGCCTGTTCTGAGAAGCTTTCATCTTTTCCCGAATAAACTTCACTTTCTCCATAGTTTGTTGTACCATCTCCGGCCCAACTACCGACCTCTCACCGGTTTCATGCCAACACAAAGGTGTTCGACATCTCCGACCATACAAAGCCTCAAATGGTGTCATACCAATACTCGAATGAAAATTGTTATTGTAAGTGAACTCAATCAATGCCAAATAACTATCCCAAGCACCACCTTGTTCTAGCACACAAGCACGCAACAAGTCTTCTAATGATTGAATTGTCCTCTCGGTTTGACCATCCGTCTACAGATGATAAGCCGAACTCAATCTCAACTTAGAACCCAAAGCACTTTGCAAACTTTCCCAAAATCTTGATGTAAATCTAGGATCTCTATCCAACACAATACTCTTAGGAACTCCATGTAACTTCACAATCACGTGAACATAAATCTCGGCTAACTTCTCCAAAGGATAACTAATATCAATCGGAACAAAGTGAACAGATTTAGTAAGCCTACCAATAATTACCCAAATAACATTATGACCTCTTTGCATATTCGGCAATCCCGTAACAAAATCCATCGATATACTATCCCATTTCCATTCCGGAATGTCCAACGGTTGCATCAATCTACTAGGCTTCTGATGTTCCATCTTAGACTTCTGACAAGTCAAACACGAATACACAAAACGAGCAACATCCCGCTTTAACCCGGACCACCAAAAGATCTTCTTTAAATCTTGATACATCTTGTTCGCACCCGGATGAATACTTAAGTTACTTCGGTGTCCTTCCTCCAATATCATCTTTTTCAACTCTGAATCATCGGGAATACAAATACGGCCACGAAATCTCAAAACTCCAAAATCATCAACCTTGAAATCCCCACTCTCATTCATCATCAAATCAAAGAACTTCAAGTCCAACTTTTTCTTTTCACAAGCGGTTGCAAGAAAATCATTCGTAACATGTAGCATACCAAGTTTCACACTTCTCGGCGTCATTTCACAAACCAAACTCAAGTATCTGAAATCTTCCAAAAGTTTCCATTCTTTCACCATCAATGCGGACATATGTAACAACTTCTGACTTAAAGCATCGGCCACCACATTCGCCTTACCCGGATGATAATTTAAACCAAAGTCATAATCTTTCAAAAGTTCTAATCATCTTCTTTGCCTCATGTTCAATTCTTTCTGATCAAATAAATACTTCAAGCTCTTGTGATCACTAATAACTTCAAATATTATACCATAAAGATAATGCCTCCAAATTTTCAAAACAAACACCACGTCCGCTAACTCCAAGTCATGCGTAGGATAATTCTTTTCATGCACTCTCAATTGTCTCGAAGCGTAAGCCACAAATTTTCCATCTTGCATCAAAACACCACATAAACTTGTCAATGAAGCATCATAATACGCCACAAATGGATCCGTAGGATTCGGCAAAATCAAAATTGGCATCGTCGTCAACCGTCTCTTTAACTCCATGAAACTCTCTTCACAATGAATATCCCAAAGAAAAGCTTTTCCTTTACAAGTCAACTGTGTCAAAGGAAGTGTCAACTTTGAAAATCCTTCAATGAACCTCCGATAATAACCCGTCAATCCTAAAAAGCTTCGGATTTCCGTAACCGACTTAGGAGTCTCCCACTGTCTCACTGCATCAATCTTGGATGGATCAACACTAATACCACTACCAGAAATAACATGCCCAAGAAAACTTACTTCCGACAACCAAAACTCACACTTAGACAACTTAGCATACAATTGTTTCTCTTTCAAAATTTGCAACACAATCCTTAAATGCTCTTCATGCTCCTCTTCTGACTTAGAATAAACTAAAATATCATTGATGAACACAACCACAAAACGATCCAACTGCTCGTGAAAGATACGATTCATGTATTCCATAAACACACCCGGTGCATTAGAAACTCCGAATGGCATCACGAGGTATTCGTAATGACCATACTGTGTCATAAAGGCTGTCTTCTGAATATCTTCCTTTTTCACACAAATCTGGTGATAACCTGATCTCAAATCAATCTTGCTAAAAACACGTGCACCAACCAATTGGTCCATTAAATCATCGATCCTTGGAAGCGGATACTTGTTCTTAATTGTCACCTTATTCAATTGTCTATAATCAACTCACAAACGCATATTTCCATCCTTCTTCTTTACTAACAATACCGGAGCACCACAAGGAGAAACACTAGGCCTTACAAATTTCTTATCCAACAAGTCATTCAATTGCTTATTCAATTCTACCAACTCTGATGTTGACATACGATACGGTGCCATCGAAACTGGTCTAGTACCCGGAACTAGATCAATAGAAAACTCAACTTCTCTTTCCAACGGTACATCCGTAATATCCTCCAGAAACACTTCTGGAAAGTCACACACCACTGGAAAAATATCAAGTTCCATCTTACTCTCCACTGACAATGATGCAAACAACCCGAACAATTGAGCTTCGTCCGCTAAAAGTTTCTTAAACTCTTTAGTGGATAGAAAACTCACATCTTCATCATCTTCCAAAGAATGAAACTTCACCAACTTGTGATAGCAATCTATATGAACTCGATTAAACTGCAACCAATTCATACCCAAGATCACGTCCAAACCCTCCAAAGGCAAACACACTAAATCCATGACGAAGTCTCTACCATACATGGTCAGAGGACAACTTACACACACCAAAGACGTAGTTACCGACCCTGAAGCAGGAGTCTCAATAACCATCTCACCACCCCAAGAAGTCATAAACAAGTTCAAACGCTTAGCTCACTCATGAGAAATGAATGAATGAGTCGCTCCCGTATCAATAATAACAATTAAAGGCGTACTATTAATAAAGCATATACCTTTAATCAAACGGTCTGCACTGGTAGTATCCTTCCCAGCTAATGCAAATACCTTTTCGCCCACCTGAGCTTGCTTTGGCTTAGTACACTTAGTACTAATATGACACACTTCTCCACAATTAAAGCACTTTACCACATTCCTTCTACAATCAGCTGTAGTATGACTAATACCTTCACAGTTAGAACACTTTGCAATGGCCTTTCCGCACTCAAAAGACTTATGACCCATTTCACCACACTTGTAGCACTTAATGGAACCAGAACTTCCTCCTCCAGATCTCTTATCAAAGTTTCCCCTATGTTTGCCCTTATCAACAGGCGTCACATAAGGTCCACTCCTTACTTGCTGCTTTCCTTTCCTCTCATTCACACTCTTATAATGTGTGGAACGAGCCTTGCTATCTTCCTAAAAAAT
>OZ012739.1:336318942-336403942 GCA_963859935.3 Lathyrus sativus
TGAAGACGTTAAGGATTATAAGTTCGACTGGTTAATAGAGGAGTTTGAACTTTTCCATATGGAACTCAGAGAATTCTTGGATTCCATACAGACTCATTTCCTCCACTTAACCAACAGACTAAACAACTTAAGAAAGTCTTATTCTAACAAAGAGTGTGCTAACAAAATATTAAGGTCAACATGCAGGGAATGAAAACCAAAGGTTGCCCTTATAAAAGAATATAATGATATTATTACTTTGGACATCACAAAGTTGTTTGGGAAATTTTCTGAACATGAAAATGAACTAAAACGACTCGTGGATAGCGAAGTAAAATCGAAAAAGAAATAGAAGGGAAATAAAGAGAAAAGGGATATTTCTTTGAAAGATTCGTCATCTAAAGCAAAGAAATAAAAGGAAGAAAGTGATAGTTATAATGATGAAGCTCCTAAAGAAGAGGATATGGTTTTATTTTTTAGACGCTACAACCAATACTTGAAAATAAACAAGCTTGAACATTCCGACAAAGGCTTGGTAAATTTTAAAAAGACTCACCCAGCTAAAATAGAACATAAGAAAAATGATGATGATATCACATGTTACGAGTGCAGAAAATTGGGAAATTATATAACTACTTTCCCAAGTCTCTCTAAGCATCATAAAAAGAAGGATAGGGAAGTCTACAAGATGAAAGGCAAAAGGGCCAAAGGTCGTAAAGCCTATATCGCATGGGAAGAAGAGGATGAGAGCTCCTTCTCAAATTCTTGTTCAAGATAGGATGATGAATAAGCTAATTTATGTTTAATGGCACGAAAGAAAATTGAAGAATCACTGGTATACAATTCTGATCTTAAAGATGAATATTCGTATAAAGAATTGTCGAAAGCTTTTAATGATATGTTTGCGGATTCGATAAATGCTTTTAAGAAAGTTTCTCTCCAAAAAGAAATTATTTTAAAACTTGAAAAGGATATTAATAATTTTAATAGCGCTTTAGATTCCTTTAAGGAAGTCCATACATCTCTAGTTTATGAGCATTATAAATTTATAATGTTTATGATACTTTAGTTGAAAATGTAGAAAAAGTAGTGTGTATTACTTGTCCAACTTTAAAACTTGAAATTGAAAATCTCAAATGACAATTAACGCATGCTATTTCACTATCTACTAATAGTTATACTTCTTCAAGTGATAGAGGGATCATTTTCAAGAAAAACCCTCACGTTGCTAGAAGAAATAAAAAAAAGTATTTCATATACATTTATATGTCATTATTATGGTGATAAGGGTCACATTAGGCCTCTTTGTCATATTAGAAATGTTCAAGTTCCTAGTGGTAAAATGGTATGAATACCTAAGTGTGCCTCAACTAACCCCAAAGAACCGGCTATTTGAGTACCTAAATTGCCTATTTAATTATCTACATGAAATTCTTGTCGCCATGAAAAGGTTATGGTGTTAGAATAAGATTTGGTTTTGCATTTATACCTTTGAGCTTTGATGATAACAAGGTAGTATTTGTGTGAGAAAAACGGTGGTACTCTAATGGTTTGTTATTGTGTAGCTTTAACATCTAGCTTTGTTTCTAACAAAGTGACGTGCAACGTCATTACTTTCTGAGAAATCGTGTTTCAAAATGTGCTTCTACACTAATTCACTTCTAAGAAGTTTTCGAGAAAACGTTATATTGTTGCTGCAATGTTCTCTTAGTTTCTGCTTTTGGATGCAACTCTGTTCATCAAACTTCTGAAGAAAGGAGAACTTCTGAAATTTCTAGCTGAAGCTTCTAAAGACTCTAAAGATCTCAAGTTAGATACCGTTGTGATTAAGGTTCTGATTGATGATTCTGAAGATTCTAATTTCAAGCCACGATACTCTTATGTTTATACTTCATCAACTTTTCATCAGAAGCCAATGAATTTGAAGATAAGGATAAATGATACGTGATCAAAGTAGCACATAGTATAAAAAAAAATTGTTCCTCCACTACTCGATTTTGTGGGCGAAAAGGACAATATTATTTGTCACACCTGTCACTATTTTGTTAGTGTACATGTACATTTTCCTATTCCTGATTTGCCCTTCAAAGGTTCCTTTTTTATGTTATATATATGGGACTTGGAGACTTGAAGAAAAGTTGTCGATTAACAAGAGTGTTTTCTACGTTAAAAGCCTTCAACCTTGTGCAAACTTTTCTTTAAGTATTTTATGTATTCCAATTGTGTAAATATGCTTGTCTAAGAAGCACTTTGTAAACACACGTCTTTGTATTCAAACTGTTTGTTTGTAGCTCCTTGAGGCACCAGTTAGGTCAGTATTCTTGAGAAGACATTAACTGCTTGTCTTTGTGGTTTGTTAGTCACAGTTGTTGTCAGTGCATTTGTAATCAGTTGATTATGGTGGATTAAGTACTTGTGTATAAGGCGAAATCACCTTGGCGGATGGACTGAATTAACTTTGAGTTTCAAGCGAACCAAGACAAAAATCCTTGTGTCTCTCTCGTTGTTAAATCTTTTGATTGTTGGTATCAAGGTATGATTAAGATGCACATTACCTATTGGTCTTGTATTCAAAAATAAAAACCAAGTGAAACATATTCAACAACTTCACTGAATCGGGATGTGTCCATAAGATATCAGCAATAACATTTGAGTCTTCCCTATTTCTTGTCCAGCACATATATTTTTCTCTATGAATAAGACTTAACAACATTTGCATTTTCGTCAATGTATCTATCTTGCTCACATTGTATGTAACTCTAGCTTTATACACTTGGGTAGCACTGGTGAGGTTTTCTGCATCTTTGTCTTTCAAGGCAGAAGCTATGTACCGTGAAGTCATGTTGTACTTCGTCATGTCATTCACAAACGGCCATTTGTGATCTTTTAGACAACCCAATATGTCATGATCATTTAAATCCTAAGATAGTTTTGATTATGAAACCCACACCTAACCATCACCTTCCAACCAATACCACTCGGCGAAGATCTCATCCTAAAAGGACATTTCACTTTCATGCTATAAATATCATCTAAAGATTTACTGCTTTCAGATGTATTTTTCATTTTATAATTTCCTCATATCTCACAACCCATAATCAATTTATTCTTCCTACCTCACTAACCATTTACAGTATCAGAACAAACAGTCACAACTATAATACCATGTTGCTTGCCAATATGTTGTGCTCAGGCTAATACTACAACTCGATCCTCAAATATTTGTCGTTTACAATACATAAAAAGTATATTATCAATTCATATAACGCTACGAAAATATTAAAATTCAACTTGTTACGTAGAAAACATACTTTGTCAGTGGTAAAGAACTGCGTGCAATTGCTACACGAATATGTAGATGACCCTATCAGCTTCGGACCGCACAAAGAAAGCATTTTTGCTACTTACTGGTCTGTTACCGAAAATTTCAATTGCTAACAAAATTTCTGAAGGTTTTGTTGTGTACCAGAAATTTGCAAAATTTTCGGTATTGTAAACAAAAGTTTGTGTGAATTACCGGATATTTCCAAATTTCCGGTATTAAATACCGGATATTTTTCAAAATTTTCAGTAATGTATATTAGATTTTTTTTAAAATTTTCGATATATACATGTGAATTTTCAAATTTTGCACAATAATATGTATCAGAAATTTTGAACGTATTACCAGAAATTTTGAATTCTAAATAGAAAAAATAAATTCTTTTTTTTAAATAATAAATTTTTTAAGTAAATATTAATAAGAGTATTTTAGAAATATTAAAAATATAAAATGTGTCAAATATAAAATGGAGGTGATAAGTTAAAATTTATATTTTTAGGCACTTAATTTAATTTCTCTTGTTCCAACCTCCAACTTATGGGTCCAAATCTATGGGAGATTGATAAGCTACTCTGATCTTTCTATGGAGGGATCGTTTTCAAATGCATTACATGCATTCACCTTTTTTTTTTTTTTTACGGATGTTACGCATACATTGGTCGTTATACATATATTTTCAAAGCTTTTGATATTTTTTGCTTCCCCGTCCAACAAGGGACCTATTTATGTTCATTATGCAACGTGGCTTACATAAACTTTAGGGATATATTTTAATATAAAAGAATTACTCTATCTGTTTATTTTTAAGTGTGATTTTTCTATTAAAAAGTTTTTTTTAAGTGTAATTTTAAAATTCAAAAGTAGTATTGATTATTGTTTTGTTAAAAATATCCCTACTTTTTTATTAAAGAGAGGTCAAATAAATTAATAAAATTTAATAGTAAAATAAAAAAATTATTATTATTTAAAAAATAGTAACAATTATTAATTTTTTTAATATAGGTAAGAATTCAAAAAATGACACGGAGAGGATAATAAAGTATAAGGATTTTTTTAATATAAAAGAGTTAAAGATTTAAATTAAATTAAAATCGTAAATGAGTCTGTCGAAATTTATAAAAGAGTAAGAAAGACTGAATATATTTAAAGGTAAGAGCTTAAAATCTTAATCTGATCTAAAAAAATGAGGGTGAATACGGTTTGCAGACATTGCACCCGTCTCTTAAAAGTCATCGATTTAGTTTGATTGTTGGATTGATAAGTTATTCAACCAGTGAGAATCAGCCAAAATCGGCCAAATTGATAAAAATCGACAAATCAACGATTTAAATGCTTGTTTTTTTTTCTCAAATAAAACGACATCGTTTTTTATAATAAAAAAATTAAAATTAAAATATAATTAGACTTTGTTTAAAATTTATTTGAAATAATTTTTCTCTTAGAATTAAATGTATTAGTCACTGCGATTATTTTATCATTAAATTTGTTTTGCAATTGTACTTTATTAAAAATTTATTTAAATTTATATTTTGTTATGTGAGATGACTATGTTTAAAAATTTTAAATTTAAAAAATAAAAATATAAAATTATGATATTTTTTAATTTTATAGGTTTTGTGATTTTTTTTAGAGATCAAGTCATCTGATTCGATCGGTTTAAATATAGTTTTGTTATAGAGAGTCGTGTATTTAACTGATTTATTCATGTGATTCGATCACTGATCAAGTGATTCGATCAATAAACTAATGATTCAATATCCTAATTAATTTGATAATCAATTTAATTTTCAAAATATTGCACAGCGTCTATAAAAAATAAAAATTATAAAAAATTATAATAATATCAATCTCGGTAACACTCACAAATAAATAGGTTAAAATTTAAAATTTTAGTTCATCCTAGTGTGGACAAAAACAAACATGTCCGACCTAATACCTTTTTCAACCCTAAATTAAACTCCGTACCTATTAAAAAATTAGAAAATCTCACAAAAACATTAGTTGAGTGGTACTGAACTAATGTTCTAAGTTTAAACTTTGTAAACTATTCTTAGTGATTTATCATTAAAAATGGCTAACAAACCCCAACGGTGACTTATTATTGTACCAATAATAATATTATTATTCAAAAGAGAACTTTCCCAGATGTAGTGTAATAATAATGTTGGAACTATAATAATTATAGTAATAGAAATTGAAAAGTGAATTTGAAAAGATTCATTTTAGTCCCACATTGGATGTTGGAATTATATTAATGAGAATTGGAAAGTGAATTTGAAAAGATTTGTGTTAGTCCCACATTGGATGTTGGAATTATATTAATGGGAATTGGAAAGTGAATTTGACAAGATTCATTTTAGTCCCACATTGGAGGAATGGAAATATCAGCCTCACTAGCTATCTATAAATAAAGGGTAAAAATTCAGTAATGAGCACTCCGGATTTCACAAATTCACACAAATTTTGATTTCCCTCCCTCTCCCTTAATTCTCTTCATCTAAACAATTTTCTTTTCTTGGTTTTTTCGACTGGCTATTACAGTCAGATACTGGACGGGCTATTTTCGCCAGATAATTTAGAAAAGTGTATTTCTAGAGCGATTTATCAGTGTGCAACTGATAATCGTAATTTTGAACGGGCTGTTTTATCCTGGAGGCGTCGAAAAGTGTATTTCTAGAGCGATTTATCAGTGTGCAACTGATAATCGTAATTTTGAACGGGCTGTTTTATCCTGGAGGCGTCGTCGTAAATCGACTGCTTTGCATATTTTGGCAGTACGGCGAAACGTCTTAAAGAAAGCGACCTAGTACGCGACTCGTCCCGATAATTTCCTTGTGCCAATATTTCAAATCCGAAAACAACAATTTTAAGACGTTTTCATAACTGCCATGGCAACTGAGGAAATTATCGGTACTACTGCGGCCGCTTTGGTCTCTGACAAACCTTTCAGGTTTGAGGGTTCCAATTTCAAACGTTGGCAAGCTAAGATGAAATTTTTCTTAACTCTGAAAAAGGTTGCCCACGTTCTGACTGAGGATATCCCGGTTGTCCCTTCTGCATCATCTGAACTACCTAACGGTAACTCACTTGCTGCAAAAGCTAAGGCTGCAGCAGATGATCTGCAACTCCGAAAAGAAATCGCCTTATGGCACGAGAATGATTATCTGTGCAAAAATCACATTCTGAACAGCCTTGCTAATGATCTGTACGACTACTACAGTAGCTACAGAACTGCTAAACAGGTATGGGAGGCTCTGAAAAGGAAATATGATACTGAAGAAGCAGGTGCGAAGAAATTTGCTGTCAGCCGCTACTTGAACTACAAGATGGTGGATGAGAAGTCGGTGGAAACTCAAAGCCACGAAATTCAGAAGATTGCTCATGAGATTATTACAGAAGGTATGCCCCTTAATGAACAATTTCAAATTGCTGTAATTATTGACAAACTGCCCCCTGGTTGGAAAGATTTCAAAAATATACTTTGTCACGTTAATAAACGAATCATTTCTAATGCAAGCAATATAGGCCTAATCCCTAAACTAAATATTAATGATTCCAATAAATGTGAATTTTTCAGTCAAGCTAAAATAACAAAGACTTCACATAAATCAATAATAAAAGAATCTGATCCCCTAGATCTTATACACTCTGATATATGTGAATTAGATGGAAGTTTAACTAGAAATAATAAACGTTATTTTATCACTTTTATTGACGATTGCTCTGATTATACTTATGTATATCTAATGAAGAATAAAAGTGAAGCGCTTGACATGTTTAAGGTGTATGTAACTGAAATTGAGAATCAATTTAACAAGAAGATTAAGAGACTTCGCAGTGATAGGGGAACCGAATATGACTCTAGCTTGTTTAATGATTTTTATGCTGAACATGGTATTATACATGAAACGACTGCTCCATACTCTCCTGAAATGAATGGTAAAGCAGAAAGAAAGAATAGGACTCTTACTGAACTTGTAGTTGCAATCATGTTAAATTCTGGTGCTGCACCTCACTGGTGGGGGGGAATTTTATTGACTGTTTGCTATGTCCTGAATAAAGTTCCCAAGTCGAAAAGTAAGATCTCACCTTATGAGATATTAAAGAAAAGACAACCAAATTTGTCTTATTTGAGAACTTGGGGCTGCCTGGCTTATGTCAGAATTCCGGATCCGAAACGAGTTAAACTCGCTAGTAGAGCCTATGAGTGCGTATTCATTGGGTATGCAGCAAACAGTAAGGCATACAAGTTTTATGACCTAAATGCCAGAGTAATCATAGAATCAAACGATGTTGAATTCTTTGAAGACAAATTTCCCTTCAAATTGAGAAATAGTGGGGGCACACAATCGAGTCACATTCTTGTGATAAAAAGCACTGAAAGCAGCGACAATGTAGAAACAGAGCTTCGAAGAAGTAAAAGAGCAAGAGTTGCTAAAGACTATGGGCCCGATTATGCGGCCTATAATGTAGAAGAAGATCCAATAAATCTTCAAGAAGCACTGTCATCTATGGATGCAGACTTATGGCAAGAAGCCATTAATGATGAGATAGATTCTCTAGAATCTAACAAGACCTGGCACTTAGTAAACTTACCTCCGGGTTGCAAACCAATTGGTTGTAAATGGGTTTTGAAAAAGAAACTAAAACCTGATGGAACGATTGAGAAATACAAGGCACGCCTTGTAGCCAAGGGTTTTAGACAAAGAGAAAATATAGATTTCTTCGACACCTTTTCTCCAGTCACTAGAATTACATCCATTAGGGTACTCATTTCAATAGCAGTCATTCATAACTTAATAGTACACCAAATGGATGTTAAAACAACTTTTTTAAACGGTGACTTAGAAGAAGAAATCTATATGGAACAACCAGAAGGATTTGTAATCCAAGGACAAGAAAGTAAGGTCTGTAAGTTAGATAAGTCTCTGTATGGACTAAAACAAGCCCCTAAACAATGGCATGAAAAGTTTGATAACTTAATGATAATTAATGGGTACAAAGTGAATGAAAGTGACAAGTGCGTCTATTACAAATCTGAGAATCGCATTTGTACTATCATATGTCTATATGTAGACGATCTACTTATATTTGGATCAAACATTCAGGCCATTAATGATATGAAATCATTGTTATGCAATAACTTTGATATGAAAGACCTCGGAGAAGCAAGCGTGATCTTGGGTATCAAGATCACGAGATCCGACCAAGGAATTTCTTTGGATCAATCTCACTATGTGGAGAAGATCTTAAAGAAATATAAATACTTTGATTGTAAACCTGCATGCACTCCGTATGATCCAAGTGTGAAACTGTTTAAGAACACTGGAGAAAGTGTCAAACAAGCAGAATATGCGAGCATCATTGGCAGTCTTAGGTATGCCACTGATTGTACTAGACCCGACATTGCATATGTCGTAGGATTGTTGTGCAGATTTACAAGTAGGCCGAGTAACTAACATTGGCAAGCTATTGAGCGAGTAATGAGGTACCTTAAAAGGACTATGGACTTCGGCCTACACTATCAGAAATTTCCTGCTGTACTAGAAGGGTATAGTGATGCAGATTGGAACACCTTATCGGATGACTCCAAAGCTACTAGTGGTTATATATTTAGTATAGCCTGAGGAGCTGTATCTTGGAAATCAAAGAAACAGACCATTCTGGCACAGTCCACAATGGAGTCTGAGATGATAGCATTAGCTACAGCTAGTGAAGAAGCAAGTTGGTTAAGATGCTTGCTAGCTGAGATCCCTTTATGGGAAAAACCTATACCAGCTGTGTTGATCCACTGCGATAGTACCGCGGCTATTGCAAAAGTTGAGAACCGTTACTATAATGGTAAAAGACGTCAAATTAGAAGAAAACATAGCACTGTTAGAGATTGTATATCTAAAGGAGCTGTGAGAGTGGATCATGTACGCACTGATGAGAACTTAGCAGATCCTTTGACGAAAGGATTAGCTAGAGAGAAAGTCCATAATACATCCAAAAAGATGAGACTAATGCCTATGAAGTAATTAGTTACTCATGATGGTAACCCGACCTAAATGACTGGAGATCCCAAGACTTAGGTTCAATGGGTAATAACAAGTTGTGAGTAATATGAAAATGATCATGCAAGTAAAGCATGAATCCTGAAGTAATGACAGGATGAGATAATAGAAACTCTTAATGATATCTATTCTCTGTATGAGGGAGTACCTAGGCTACAGGAGTACTCTTGATAGATTCACCTATGTGACTGTGGAACTGAGGCCGGTTCCTATGGAATTTCGAGGCAGAATTCCTAGAGCATTCACTAAACCGGGATACACGTGCAAGGCCACTAAAGCACGGGCTATAAGAATACACCTTACGAAAAGGTTGTGTGCGGGTCTGATGTCCGAGATAGAGTTCAAGACAATAGTGTCACTCTTGTTGAATCAGAATCCTACTCGCTACGCTAAGGTTCAAGTCGTAGACACCTTTGCTTATGCACAATCTTAGAAACGTTTGACGGACTTCTAAAATTTCCTTTAAATTCAAGTGGGGGATTGTTGGAACTATAATAATTATAGTAATAGAAATTGAAAAGTGAATTTGAAAAGATTCATTTTAGTCCCACATTGGATGTTGGAATTATATTAATGGGAATTGGAAATTGAATTTGAAAAGATTCATGTTAGTCCCACATTGGATGTTGAAATTATATTAATGGGAATTGGAAAGTGAATTTGACAAGATTCATTTTAGTCCCACATTGGAGGAATGGAAATATCAGCCTCACTATCTACCTATAAATAAAGGGTAAAAATTCAGTAGTGAGCACTCCGGATTTCACAAATTCACACGAATTTTGATTTCCCTCTCTCTCCCTTAATTCTCTTCATCTAAATAATTTTTTTTCTTGATTTTTTCGACTGGCTATTACAGCCAGATACTGGACTGACTATTTTCGCCAGATAATTTAGAAAGGTGTATTTCTAGAGCGATTTATCAGTGTGCAACTGATAATCGTAATTTTGAACGGGTTGTTTTATCCTGGAGACGTCGTCGTAAATCAACTGCTTTGCATATTTTGACAGTACGGCGAAACGTCTTAAAGAAAGCGACCTAATACGCGACTCGTCCCGATAATTTCCTTGTGCCAATATTTCAAATCCGAAAACAACAAATAATAATAATAATAATCATAATAATAATAATAATAATAATAATAATAATAATAAGGAAAGTAGTAAATTAGCAATAATGTGTCAATACAAATTGCACACTTGTCTAAATACAATCGTCTGAATATTTATGAGTCTAACAAGACCATCCAACACATTTAATGCAATCCTCTTAGATAAAATAATTTGATCAATATGTTAACTTTCAAATCCCACCAACTAATTGAGTTTGAATATTTGACTGAAGAGTTGGCATAGACTCAATAATGTCATTCTTGTCTTTATGCATAAAAAATAGTTGTTTTAATTAAGCAACTTATTTACTTAAGCACAAACGCTTATTATAACACATACTTACGTAAAAATTACAGAAATTATTTTTATAAATAAATAAAAAGTAAAATATAATAAAATTATTTTTATATATATTTAGATTAGAATTTCATACTTTATCGACACCTTTGACGCTTATTTGAAATATTGTGGACTTGAATTATAAATAAAAATAAAATGAATTAAACTAGACTTTGACAAGCCTAAGCATTATATATTAAGAAATTTAAAGGTCATATATATAGTCCATCATAGATTAAATTTTATCATGAATTTGACCTTTTTGAATGACAACTTGACCAACTAACCTATTTTATTTGAATATATGTAAATAAGAAATTTAACTAATGTTAAAATAAACTAAAAAAAAAAAAAAAAGACAAATAAGACTAAATATTTATTTGCTATGATTTATTTGATCTTATCTAGTTGTATAAGTTTTGGGAATTATTTGTTTAGGAAAATTTATGAAAACAACTTATAATATTGTTCATAAACTTTTTTTTAGCTTATTTTTGTTACCTGTTCAAGAAACTTAAACTTTATTTTTTATTTTAGTTCAAAATATAGAATATAATGTAATAATAACAAAATTGTTTTTATTTACTTATATAGATTTGTCTAATAGACTTAAAATGTTATTTTTATGGCATTCGGCATAGCATTTTAAACTAAATAAGTTTATAAAGAAGTATAAGTCTTTTTTATTTTTAAAAACTTGGACTGAGCTTGATTTGTATAGGTTAAGTCGTAATCCCCTATTAGTTGGTATGACATATTTTCAATCCTAACTGGAATGTCATACCTTGACTATATTTCTCTTACATATCTCGTGCTTGAGAAACTATGGACTACAATGTCATACCTTAGAGTATCATTTTACGTTATTTTAGTGTCTTATCTCTAGCACAAATATAACTAATCTCTCTCTCTCTCTCTCTCTCTCTCTCTCTCTCTCTATATATATATATATATATATATATATATATATATATATATATATATATATATATATATATATATATATATATATATATATATATATATATATATATATATATATATATATATATATATATATATATATATATATATATATATTGAGTTTAATATTAGTGTAGAGCATCTGATTCGTCAGGTTGATGGCTACGAAAAGGACAACCATCGTCGGGTCCGCTCTAGCCGGTGTGGGAATTGGCTGGAATACCGGCGGGCTCCTCGCCTGAGGAATGACATGGTGTGCCGCATCCTCGGATGAAGGTGAGACAGTTTGGCCGTCCCTGACGTCAGCCTCGCGGGGTTGTGAGGTCTCCGTTTGGTTGTCGCCGTTGGTGACCGGCGTGAAGGCGGAACCGAGAACAACGTCATCGTGGCGTGGGCTAGCCATGCTCTTGAGATTTGAGAGGATGAAGCCTTGGTTCTCTGCACGGAGTAACGAGGAAGCTTAGTTTCCCACAAACGGTGCCATTGATCTGACCTGATCAGAAGGAGAACAATGACCTGCCACGTATCGTTGATCTGCAAGCTGCTCACAAGGAATATGGACGAGGAGGGGGTGTATCTGCAGGACACTCCGAAGCCAAAGTGAGTAATGGACCAGAGTGGGAGCAAATACAAAACAGGGGTTAAGAAGAGAATACCCGACCCTCTAGTGAAAGAGGGTATTTATAGAGAGACCCCAGCGCAGGGCCAACGGTCATTTGTGTTGGGCTGGATTGTCAGGCCCAACCCAATTGACTGCTAGGGCTTACGTGGCGTAGTGAAGACTAGCACATGGTCTTCGCCCTAGTTCAACTGTCTCGTGATCTCCGGAAGGTGGGCTGACCAGCTCTTTCGGAGGTCGGTAGTTGGCTGATGACTTGTCTCCGCAGAAGGGGCACGTGGAGAACGTGTGGAGGACATGTTGTTCTTCCCGACGGAGGGAGCGTCCTGATCGACGCAGATGCGTCCTGGTCGACGGAGGGAGCGTCCTGGTCGAAGAGGGAGCGTCCTGGTCGACGGGGATACCTGTGCTCGACATATGACAACTTGGGCCTGTTTGGGCCTTCCCCGTATTCCTCTAGGTTGGGCCTGTCTGGTCAAGCCTGGCCCAACCCAAAACAGTTTCTCCACAAGACTTCATCTCATTTGTGACCACAATCACTCTGAAGATGTAATCAGACACATTTTCATTGTTTTTCATGTTGAGATTCTCATATTGCTTGCGTAGGGACTACATCTTTACCTTCTTCACTAATGCGTCACCACCATAGCACCACACTAGTGTATCTCACGTCGCCTTCGTCGAATCAACAATATATATTTTTAAATTTATTTTATAAAATTTCTATGATAGTTTATGAAATCATATAGAAAAATAATTTAAATTTTGTTTTTTTTTTGTACTAAAATATGAAACTTATTCATAAATATTTATACTATAAACGGTAAATAAAGCTTTTATCCAAAATTAATCACTATTTGGGTTTTACTTATTATTAGATTTTTTTCTTTTGCTTTTAATAACAACTAGCGTTCAGACGGCCACTCCCGTGCCCGTCTGTCTGTTTTTTTTAATGCGCACAACATAGAAAAATAAACGTGTGTATATTTTGTATGAACTATATATTAATGAATTAACTATATATTAATGCTACTATTATTTTAAACATACCGAATTAAATAAAATTTAGATAAAAAAAATGTTGTATATGTGAATTTTGATATTTTTTATTTAATTTAAATTATTTGTATAGTAAACTTTTTAATTTAAATTATAGGTGTGATTTTTTTTTTGTGAGAGATGGAAGTTACTTTTTCAATTGGTAACCAACAAAAGTTATTAACCACTCAAAATTTTAAATTAAACTATTTTCTTGTTGATAAAAAAGATGAAGGGTAATTTTGGAATAAAAATAAGCCACTCCAAAAACTTGTATCCCCTTTATATATAATTATAGATAAAATGATATCATTATATTTTTGGTGTCTATTTTTCCTTTTGTTAATGAAATCAAAACAAAAAATGATTGCACAAATGAAAAAAAATTGCTAGGAATCATAATTTTTGGATGTTCAAGTAAAAAATACAAATCTATTATCAAAAATCAAATAGAAAACATTATTAAAACAAAAAACTTTTTATAATAACATTAACGCAAACTTTTATAAGTTTACAGAGTGTCCATAATTTAGACTACTATTAGTATTTAGCATGAAAGAAAGGTATTACGAACAACATATAAAATCATTTTTAACTTTCAATTTACAAAATCTCAATAACAACCTACACAATATAATTAAGTATCATATATTTTTTTGGATATTTTAAAAATGATCAATTATTTTCTGATGCATTGATAAAAAAAATTAAATATATATAGTTCAAGTTTGTATTTCTGAGGAGTTGAATGGTGGTATAGTAAATGACTTGATAATTGGTAAAATATACAGTGATATACAATGGTTTGTAACAACTCTAACTTTCTACAAAACCTTTTTTTTTTTTTATATTTATACTGTAGGTAATCACAAAGATACATTGACAGTATACACAATTCACACAATTCAAAGATTCAATAATAATGGAAAGAAAGACAAAATTGCATGTGAAAGAGAATTTAGATGAAATTAACAATTCATGAGAGAGACAAAAATAACTTGCAAGTGAAAGAGAGATAATTGTTTAGGAAGTTAAAGATAAAGATGATAAAAAATGGTTAAAGTTTTAAATTGAGAATGAAACAATTATTATTTACTAAATTTATTTTGTATACGTGGTTGGTTTTAAAATAACAAGGTCAAATATCTAACAAATATATGTTAGTCCAAAATGTTATATTGTCTTTATCTATAAGGTATAGATAAGTATAGATTAATGTTTACGTCACATTGTAGAAATTATACAATTAAAAAATTGAGATATTGTTTATATTTTTTTTAAAATTTTTGCAAATTACACAGGTAAAATTGGAACAATAATAGATAAAGATTCAAGAGAAAAAACTAAAATTTTAAAAATTTAATAAAAGTAGTCATTGTTATTTGATCTAGAAATTAGAACACATTTTTTTTTTCTTTCGTAAGAGATAATGATTCATTTTTCTTCTACAATAGAGACAAAAATTAAAGTATTAGACATTAAAAAAAATCCAATAATCTCAATTTTCAAACCCCAATTTCACATATGGATTTGTTTATGTAAAAAGAACAAAATAGTAAATAAAAATAAATAAAAAACCAAATTAAAAAATTAGATTGAAGAATCTAAATGCCCTAATAATTAACTATAACAGAAATCATTGTGTGATTCACAGTCCCTATTATGACATCTGTAAATTGTAGATTTCTCTTTTCTACCACTATTATGAACATTTTCTGAATTCCAATTTTCCTCATGCAGACTTTCTTCTTCTCTATTTTTGACTTCTATAGACCCAATGATTTAGAAATGAAAGACATAACTTATAAGCAGAAGTTATTTAAATATAATTTTTAATTAGAAGTTAAAGTAAATTTTCTTTTCAAATAACTAATTACATTGTACAATATTCAAATATAAAAGAGAGGAAGTAGTTAATTTTTATTTGTATAACTTCTGAATAGTTTTAAAGAGTAAAAAATAAAAGAAAATAAGCTACACAAAAACAATGGAAAGTGTGATTTATCTAACGGGTGGATAGTGTGGTTTAAGGGTTTTAACCTAACAAAATTTCAACCAGAACAAAACAAAACCGAGCAAAGTTTGAGTTTTCTCTTCGCTCAACCTTCCGCAAATTTCAAATACGCCGCCGTTTCATCCTCATCCCTCGTCTGTATACGGTAGCGTGATGCGTGAGGTTGAAGTGAAAGTGTGAGGTAAGAGTAACAATACGTTCATTTTGTATCGAGTATTTGATATTTGATTCCAAAGTAGATGGAAGAGTATTTGATATTTGATTCCAAAGGGTTTCTTCAACTGGTTGTTTAGAATGCCAGCATTACATTAGGAAAAATAGTGAATTTTGGCCTTTCTTGAGGTGGAAGAATACATAGGTTTTTTTCAACTAGTTGTTTAAAATGCTAGCATTAGGAAAACCGGTGAATTTTGGCCTTTTTGTGGTGGAAGTAGTTTAACTATAATTCATTTTTGTGGATAGCTATTGTCCTAACCTAATACTATGTACTAGTATGTTTTGCGATGATGTTTTCTTATGAAATTCTTTTGTTATACAATGCATATCATTGCATAGAGATGGCCAAGTTAATTTGCATTGTTTATAAAATACTATTTTGTGGAGATGATTGCTTATGCAATTATTTTTAACCGAGTGTGCCACCTTTAATAAGAAGGAAGTTCTCATTGCTTATACGACTTTCTTGTGGGATAATTGGAAATATTATGCATGTTGTTTGGTGGACATCCCTTATATGGCGAGGTTGAATATTTATTATTTTCTCTCTTTTTTCATAGACAACGCTGGGGTGAAAACAATGAAAAGAACACCATCGTTTTCAAACTACATGTTAGTTGTAAAAAGGGTCATCCCCGTATTACAGGTAAATGACCTGAAACTCTTGCTTGATAGTCTTTATGCTGTTACTGATATCTTTTTCAGCTATATAACTCCCTGTTTGATGATATTACAATATAAATGCAGTGAAATCAGATGCACTGAAGTGGTTGCCTAAAGGAAGTGAGCTTGTTGCTGATAATACCAAAACAAATGCTGATTCAAGGGCAAAAACATTTGCATCTTTTAGTTGCAGTCAAAGCTCACTTCCTGGATTCTCCAAAAAACAATTGCTCCTAATAATTTGGATATTATATTAGCTAAACTTGGACCTGGTCAGGTAACCCCATCCTCTATCCTTTCTTTCCTATGACCACCCTGCATTGTCTACTTTGGTGATGAAGAAACTGATACCAAGAACTAAGCTGTAGCTCTGCTGAATATGAGAACTAGAAAAAGGAATAAAATTTGCTATTAATCCAATAGGCCATCACGGTTAATGAACCAAATTCTGTTGAGTTGGAACTTAGCTCTACCGAGCTTAATCCAACTCCAACATGTATTTTTCCCTTAATTCCCTTAATTTTGAATAGTGATACTATGTATGTACTCTGCTATATGTTATGGTAGTGGGATGGTACAGCTGGATGAATAATTTACTATGCACACAATGTGTTTATACTATGTTAGATGTTCAAACATCATTTGTGTTAAGTACTCTCACACATTTACAAGTCAGGCTTATGGAAATTCCATGAATTTACATGTTCTAATGAATTTGACAACCTCAGTATGAGCTATATTTGATTTTGCAATCATGTAACTATTTATTGTACTTAATAGTTATTACTTAACATAATAGTTGCTAAACACATGCTTTTCTAGGAAATCAAACTTGAAGCTCATGCTGTTTAAGGCGTTGGCAAGACACATGCAAAATGGTCTCCGGTTGCCACTGCTTGGTATCCGATGCTTCCTGATGCAGGAAATATCATTGATATTGTTTGCTGCTCACACATAAACAGACTGAAGAAGTGACAAATATCTGACATTTGTGTGCTTGGCTTTTCTTCTCTAGGTTGTACTCACGAAAGATGTTAAGGATGACCTGGCTGAAGAACTAGTAAGTAAATGTCCAGCTAAAGTCTTTGATATTGAAGATATTGGAAAAGGTAATTTAGTTTTTTTTGCTTGATTTTCTAGTATTAGATTTTTGTATCTTTCTGTTCTGAACCCTGATGGTTAGAGATTATGTCCAAGTGATGTTGCATTACCGTTAATCATTCGTGTTCTCAAGCTCCTATTTCTTTGGCTTTCTTTATAATTGCTGATTTTGTTGTTTGTTCATAGGTAGAAGAAGGGCTACTGTAGTCAATGCACGAGCATGCACTTTATGTAGGGAATGTATCAGAGGAGGGCAAGAATGGGAGGATCGAGTAGCATTGCGTTGTGTCAAAGATCATTTTATTTGTAAGTATTATGTTGTTATATTAAATTCATGGTATTAGAACTTTTAAGTTTTCTCGATATACATTTAGGCAATCTTAGGAATCTAGTTTCTTGTAATAAATTTAAAGCTTGAGTTTTGACAGGGTTCTGATATGGATTATTGTTTTATATAATCTCTGAAATAACTTGCACCTGTTTTTTTTTTCTACTTGTTTTTCTAGTTACTATTGAATCAGCTGGAGCATTACCGCCTGATGTGCTATTTACCGAAGTCGTGAAGATTCTAGAAGATAAATGTGAACGAGTTATTACAGAGCTTTCTTGATTATTCTTTTTGCAATGTTCTTAAATGAATGAAAAACTGAAATGTCATACATGATCAATTCAGTTATTTATTTGTTTTACTATGAACAAATATATAACTTGTGATATGAATGTAAAACTGAAATGTTGTACATGATTAATTCAGTTATTCATTAATTTAATTATCCGTCATATAAATAATTGATTTTTTTATAAAATAATAAAATAACTCACCATGTATCTAGGAATGGATATACTAATGGTAAGTAGGTCAACTTGCAAGTGAGTCACACCTCCACTTGAAACAGCAGCAGGAAAAGGAATGGGTTTATTCTCCATAAAATGATTTTTTAAGTGACTCTGCAATAGACCTTTGCCCATGCTGCAAATTGCAACTCTACTGTTAACAAAATGGAATCTAGCTACACAGTGATGTAGCATGCCATGTAGATGACATATTAAGGATATTGAAATTAAACAAGAGTCAATACACACATAAAAAATATCACGAAATGAAAAGTAACAAATTAAATATCACTATATGAAGTGGCTATACTTTAGACACTTGGAGAGAAACAAAAAGGTGATCAATTTGGGAAATATCATTAACAAATAACATTTATCCATTTAAAGGTAAACCAAATTATCTTTTTTTTTTTCAATAAAAATCCAATTGAAAATAAATTTCACACATCTGATTTAAACCCTCTTTGATTCAACAGTATAGTTTTATGAAAATTAAACAAATTTTGTAAGGAACATATACTTTGCTTCAAAGCACAAAAAATGAAATTGAATATTCTTTCCCTTCCAAAAGACATAACCATAAAAGTCATGATGAATCTACACAAAAACCAAACACGTACACCTTATTGTTCCCTATTGACACAAGCAATCTTACAATTGCTATAAGTATACCCAAACCAAACCAACCAATAGAATTCTTTCATATGGCCCATCACAATCCCATACCAATAAAAGTGCTTTCTCTATAAACCAAAATATAACCAACAAAATAAAACCACCCTCACTCTTTCTCTCACAAAAAAAATTGTTTCTTTTTTCAATATCTAAAGAGTAAAAGCAAGTCCAAAATTGTTGCTTGTTGAAAACCATTGAAGGAAAGTACAAAACAATCAAAACCCCATATTGAAAGTTTTCATTTTTAAAGCTTTAATATAGTATAGTAGTGATGAAGTGGAAGTAAGAGAGAGAGGGAGAGAGAGATTCATATGAAGAGTAACGAGTATTGTGGAAGAAAGAGTCAACCTGGGAAAGCCGGGAGAGTTTTTGTTGGAAGGTATATTGGATTGCATCCATGAAATCACAGTTGCACTTTCCTTTCCCAATAGAATGAGTGATTCTCTTTACAAAGTTGATACAACACCACGTCTTGCTCAATGGAGAATCGAAAACTTGGCTTCTTGCACTTATCGCAAATCAGATCCTTTCAAGATAGGAAACTGGAACTGGTCTCTCTCTCTTTCTCTCTCTAAAAGTTTTCATTTTTAATCATAGTAATGGAAATTTGAAACAGCCCACATGGCTAAATAGAATTGATTATGTTATAACATGTTTATTTTGTCATAAAGTTTTGTTTTTTGCAAGACCCTTTATGAGTTTTGTGAGTGTGTGTGGCTTATTATGTTGTGTTTTTGTTTTGTGTGAAATTAAGGTATTTGTCGGTTGAGAAACACAAGGTTGTGTTTGTTAAATTGTTTCCTGAAATATCCAATGTCACAAGAGACAATCCTCCAATTGCATCTTTTATTATGCGTGTGGTGAGTTCTGCTCTTGGAGATCGCAAAGCTCTCACACATCCAGGTAGTTTTTTAGATTCTGTTTTTTGCAATTTTTATTGTTTCAACAGTTTCTTGTGTTGATTCATTTCTCTTTTTTGATATGATGCAGAGATAAAGGACAAAGTGATCAAAAGCAACGAGGATTTTGTTTGGTCACTTGAGGTTCCACTGTCTGGAAAATTCATTATTGATGTTGATTTCCTTGATTTGAAGATTGCATCTCCAGATGTATGTGCTCAATGCCTATTTCTTTGTTATTGATTTTCTGTAGTGTTCATTATCTTGATAACATAGTAACATAGTAAAAAATAGAATAACTGAACGTAACTACCTGTGTCGGTATCGCACACAGACATGTATCAGACACTGACACAAAAGACTTCATAAATATGAAGTGTCGGTACTACATAATTGAAATAGTGTATTACTTTGAGACTACATGGTGCATTACCATGTTTAAAATGTTATTTTTCAATCAATGCGTTACAGGGTGGAGAACCTTGCTCTATATGGGGCGGTGAAGGATTTACGCAAGAGAGATCGAATGCAAAAGCGCTAGGGTCGCTTGGTAAAATGCTAAGAAAAGGAATCCACACGGACGTAACCATCAATGCTTCTGATGGAAGTATAGGAGTTCATAGAGCTGTTCTCGCATCTCGATCACCTGTCTTCCAAAGCATGTTCTCGCACGATCTTAAAGAGAAAGAGTTGTCGACCATAAACATCACCGACATGTCAATCGAAACATGTCAGGCTTTTTTCAACTATCTTTACGGGATCATCAAAAACGAAGAATTTCTAACTCATAGGCTAGCCCTTCTACACGCAGCTGACAAGTACGACATATCTGATTTGAGAGAGGCCATCCACGAGAGTCTTCTCGAAGATATTGATACGAAGAATGTACTTGAGAGGCTCCAAAACGCGTCGCTATATCGCTTGACGAAACTGAAGATGAGCTGTATTCAGTATCTTGTTAAATTCGGTAAAATATTCGAAATTCGGGATGATTTTAATACGTTCCTCCAAAATGCAGACAGGGATCTCATTTCTGAAGTCTTCGCCGAAGTTCTCGGTGCCTGGAAAGGATATTGAAGATCTTGCAACTTCGAAGAAGAACAAGAAGGATTTGTGTTATGAAATATACCAAAGAAATAGATTGTTTGAAATTGTTGTGAAAATGTGAAGGATTTGCTTTGATGAACTTAATTCTTTTGCTCAATTGTATTTTTTTTCCCGATATTTCCTTGTACATAGTTATGTCATGCTGTTAAATATATACCACAGGTGTATTGTTTACAAAAAAAAATGTAAATTAAACAAAAAAAGCACATATATTTGTGAATGGAAATGCTTATGAATTCTTACATTTGTAGTATTCTAACTAACAGAACAATATTGTGATATAATCAAACCTCGTCTGCAGTCCTGTTGGCCTTTTCAAGGGTTGATGCTGAAAACTTTTGCATTGCAACTCCTGCATCAAACCTTAATGTGTAGTTTGAGGGTGCCAAATGGATGGCTCTCACTAGAGTTTTAATACAGTCTTGCCGCTGCTCAGCTTCATAATAGGTACGAGCCGAGTATAGAAGTATTTGCAAATCTGGGTTACGAAAAAACTTCCGCAAGCAATTCTGATACTGGTATCATCTTAAAATTGTGATTGAGACTAACTCAACTTTACAAAACCAACTTATAAAGTGAAAATTGTCATCCACTTATAAACATATATTACCGTATAATACGATTCTCAGAGTCTCTAATAGTATATCATTTAGAATGAAACAGATTGAATTGAAGGGAATGATGAAAATATGACTTTTTCTTAATCTATCACACACATAGAAAAAAGAAAATATCTCTTGATATCAAAGACAAGAAAAACCATTCGATTGTCTCCCACATAACTAAAGACATATAATGGCCTAGAAGAAAGACACCCTCCACTTTGATTTAAATATAAAGTTTCTTGCCTTGTAATTAACATGGTAACTTCAAAAGTGGACCACAAAGTTTTGGTCATATAACATATTTTAATTTGAATTACACATAAAGTTTAGCATCAAAACCAAAATCAACAAGTATAATATAACACATGAATATAAAACAAACAGTACATAATAATAACACCAAAATAAAATTGAAGAACAATTCACCTTTAACAGCAAGACTATTGGAGAGGGTCATCAATCCATGTTTTCAACAGAAGCAGTTTAGTTAGAACTTGGAAGAGAAAAGAGAATGGTTATGTGAATTTAACAAGCAATTGCATTATGCTTTATGTGATACATGCTCTGGCAAGAATATGGAATATTACTAGGATCTTTCTCTTGCTTATGATATGCGAAACTTATTTAAGTATTCATTAATAAGAATATTTAAACTTAAGTTTTTGTAGATTTTTCATAGTAATTTATAGGGTTATTAAAAAATTGTCTATTTATTCATTATACTGTTTTCAGCCCGGCCCAATTATTTGGTTTTAAGGCCCAAACTTTCTATAACTAGACCGAATTTCAACAAAATCAAAACCCTAATAGTTTCAGCTCTTCCTCTTCACCTTGCAAATCAAGCACGCCTCAACAGGTTCACGATGCAGCGAAACGAGGCATCATCTTCAATGGAAGTGGACACTGTCCAATCTGAACCAAAAGTTTTACCTCCAAAGCCTCAATTTGCGCCGCTAAAGCCTCACGAGATGTCTAGTGGTCAGGTTCAGTTTCGCAAGGTATCCGTTCCGCCGCATCGTTACACTCCTCTCAAGAAAATTTGGATGGAGATCTATACGCCTGTATACGAGCAGATGAAAATCGACATCCGAATGAATTTGAAGGCGCGGAAAGTTGAATTGAAGACAAGGCACGATACTCCGGATATAAGTAACCTTCAAAAGTGTGCTGATTTTGTCCATGCTTTCATGCTGGGTTTTGATGTTATTGATGCCGTTGCTATTCTCCGGTTGGATGAGCTCTATGTTGAGTCCTTTGAGATTAAGGATGTTAAGACACTTCGAGGGGATCATTTGTCTCGGGCGATTGGAAGATTGTCTGGAAAAGGCGGTAAGACTAAGTTTGCAATTGAGAATGCGTCGAAGACTAGGATTGTGATTGCGGACACCAAAATTCACATTCTGGGGTCGTTTGCAAACATCAAGATTGCTAGGGATTCTCTATGTTACCTAATTATGGGATCGCCGGCGGCAAAGGTTTATTCTAAGTTGAGAGCGGTTACTTCTAGGATGGCGGAAAGGTTTTGATGTTATAGTGAAAAGTTATATAAGAGTTATTTATGAATGTTTGGTTGAATGGATTGTTTCAGATTTATTTATCTAATTTTGGTTTTTTCTTGTGTTGTAATGATAGAAATTAGAATTACTTTTTTTCTTTTGAACTTCCATGATTATTATCGATAATGGCAAAATCAATCAATTTCAATTGTGTGTTTATAATCTGGGCTAAAATTCTATTAGTTTTGTGTATTTATGCATATTCTTGTCTTAAAAAATGTCATGGTTATTGAGAATTGAGTAGGAAACTACTCTTGCCCTCAGGTTTAAGGTGTTGGCTATGCTTTGTTTTTAGGTAAATTAGCATCTTCATAGTGTATACTTTAGCTCCTGTTATGTGAGGAATTATGTGCAATTGGCTGAGTTTTTTTTCCTGCGGCCTGGTTTTTTCTGCTGCTATGTTGTTGCAGGAGCTTGGAGCTGGTTTTTATATAAGTTTGCAGTACATGGAACATGTTTTGGTTTTGGCTAAGTATAGTTTCTGTAACTTTTGCGGTACATGGAACATAATTCAAAGAAAAATCTGGTTGTTATAAGGAATTGCTTCAAGGGCATAAAACTTTCCTTTGAAGTTTGATGGGTCATAGTCCCAATTATGTTTGGTTAACCCTTTGTTGCAATGTAGGTTAAGAAATCCTTGATTAATGAATTATGGGTCTAATTTTCTAAATTTTGATTTGATACTGTTTTTGACCGCAGTAAAACAAACTTTCCATTGCTACTGATTCAAGGGCATAAAACTTTCCTTTGAAGTTTTGATGGGTCATAGTCCCAATTATGTTTGGTTAACCCTTTGTTGCAATGTAGGTTAAGAAATCCTTGGTTAATGAATTATGGGTCTAATTTTCTAAATTTTGATTTGATACACTGTTTTTGACCGCTGTAAAACAAACTTTCCATTGCTACTTTAAGCTTCTAATGTATTTGTTTGGAAAAATAATTTAGAGCTTCTATGAAGTAAAAAAATTTTAAAAAAATTTTAGCTTCAAAGGTATTGTACAAAATCAACTTTTGCTACAGCAGAACACACACCAAGTAAGCAAGGGCAGGGATGAAAATACAATAATACCATAATCAGATATTGATCAGCTTAAATAAGTATTGAAAAACATTAGAATAATAATCAAATAGAAAATTTCCTTTCAGTATGAAAGTTGACTGTAAATGCCATATCATGAATCAATGAGGTCTATAACTTGTTTTCTACAATTTGAAATGAAATTCAAGTAATAAATGAATCCTTTTTCAAAAATATAAGAGTAATGCTGTTTTCAGCCAAAAAGAAACCCAGCTGCTTGTTCCTCATTGCCATTGAATAGTTGAAGAGCTTCTATAACTGCTTGTCTTTCAAATCCTAACTCAACAAGCTTCGCAACTTTGCCTTCAAATTCAGAATCCTGCAAAAACCAAATCAACCATAATCAAAGAGTTTTCAAACTGACATAATTCATATTCATCACACAAAATAAGCCATCATAAAATACCTTAGACCTGTCGCCACCAGAAGCACCACCTCCTTGCGATGAATTATTGCTCCCTGATGTAACCTGAAAGAATGTCACAACATATCATAATAAGCTGTTTTCTCAAATAGTCTCACAAGTGCTTATACAAGTAGATAAACCAAAATAAGTCAGTTCAAACAAGTCCTAAGAACCAGATTAAAGTCATACAGCTTCAATTCAAACAAGTGCTTGTGTCGTTAAAGTGTACTTACTGGGGGAGGGACTCTTGAGCTTGAAGCTTCCTTGGAATACTTGTCCTCATCTAAATACCGAGATGGAATGTCTTTCTCTGAAATTATAAAGTACAAGAAGGTTAAATATCGTGTTGAAAACAGAACTGTGCAAACTAATGAGAAAAATCGGTCATTGTTAAAAATCCACAGATAAGATATAACCAACCTTGCAAAAACGGCACTGAAACTTCTCCTCCACCAACTCGCAAAACATTTTCTTTTAAATCAATTATACACTGCAGACATGAGACACATCGATAAGAATAACTAACAGTTTGGTGTAATTTCTGACAGTGACACGATGTACAAGATTGCAAATGAGGGTGGTACGGTACCTGATGCTTTCGGAGCATATCCAGCCCAAAGAGAAACTCCATGTTGGGGGAATCCAGCACTAAGAATGAACAAGGGTAAAATATATTCCCAATCTACAAGAAATAGAGTAAAATGCAAAATATGAGCAAGAGAATGGAGCAGTAAGACACAAGTGACACGACTTCAATAGCACCAAACTCTTTCTCTCTTGATAAGATCGGTTAAAACATTACCTTGATTGGAGCTACATGTATTCTACCCAAGATTTCTGTTTGGCCAACTCCATGAGCAACTCCTTTGTAACGCTGATCTAAAAGTCTCAGTAATCTACAACATAACACAAACCATCAAAAAATAATTCTATTATAATCTTATAGATGTATTAGAAGCAAGTTTCAGTAATATCGAAGTGCATACCCTAAACGCTCAGCACAGGTTTTTGATATAATTGTAGACTGTGCTCCACTATCAACAAATGCCTGAAACAAAGTGAAAATCCAATTAATTCATGCTCCATTTCATACAATTTTCTGTCATTGAAGAACAGAAAACTGCAATACGTAAGCAACAAATCCTGAACTTAAAGAACAATGCTCTTTTGAGCGGCCACTTACCTTCATTGGTACGCCATTAACTTCCATATCAACATACAACATGACCTGAAATATTACAGCTTGGGAATTATTATTACGAAGAAAAAAAAACAAATCTATGAACATTAAGATATAAAAGTTGAAGAATCATATATACCACTCTTGCAAAACCTTCAGGATTATGTTCAAGTGCAGCTTCCCAATTTTCATCAATTCCTTTCTGTAAAATTAGTTGAAATAATGTTATTCGCAATAAAACAAACACAATTGATGATTATGAACATTAGTCATTAAGGACAGTAAGAGGAAATTGGTTGCATCACATGAAGCATAGTAAACATTAGAAACTGAGAAACACTAAATATATCTGTGCAACACCGCACAAACAAATATAGATTTACAAAACTTTCTTAAGTTTCTCAGATAAGGCGGTGCTAGTAGAAAATTATGGCAAACAAACTTTAACTGAATATTAATCGGAAAAGAAAATTTGATATATTTCCTTTGGTACCAAAATCAATGTTTTAAAAACTATCGGTTTAACTTTGTTGAAGATGTGATTAGGTCTGACGAATGGACGTAACTTAAGACAGAATCATAACCAAATACTTAATCTGTTATGTGTATGCTAATGAATTGTTTGTAGGTATAACAAAACTGACCTGGCGGATGGCAGCTTCAATCTTCTTTTGTGCTTCAACATCAAAGGGATCGGCATAAAGAAGAGCCTTGAAGAAAGATCAAAGAAATTTATGAGGAAAATAAATATAACAACAGAATAATGAAAACGTATGAGGAATACAGATGAAGAAGCTTGTAATGATATACAGTTTAACCTCTAGACAAATGAAGAGAAGAAACAGTGATCATACAATCAGCTTACCATCTCTTCTTCTTTCTGACGCCGTAACTGTTCTCTTTGGCGATGACGCAATCGCAAAATTTCCTGGATTTTATTGAGATCATTCCCCAGAATAACTTGTGCCAACTCCGGATCATTCTGTATGTTTCATTATAAATTGTGTCAGAATATAGCCAATACCAAAAACAAAAGAACCAAATAGCGTACTTAAATCCACGTATGAACTCAAAAGCACCATAAAGAAGGCACAAAAACTTCAGTGATAAAAGAAACATCAATTTACCTGGAAGAGCTGACCCATCAAATTAGAATCGCGTCTAAAGTGCTGCTGGAAAGCACCAGGGTTTATAGCAGATCCATCAGTATTGAAGCGCAAATCATTGGCAGATCCACTGAAATAATATAATTTCATCACAAAAGTTATCAAGTTATCGAACATTGTAATGATTCAGCTTCAACTTATTGATTACATCAATTAACGCAAGCACAAGAACATAGTCAATTTCACATATAATCCTGATTAACCTGAAAGGTTTAGTTCCGGTTTGAGAATACCGGTAAACAATGCATCATCTCAAAATGTAAAATCAATGGAAATTATACCTAGAAGCAACAGCACCAGCACCGGCACCAGCCCTAGAGATCGTCATCATTAGCAAATCATCATCCTTAACACCAAGGGCACTCAATTTCTGAGAATTGCTAACCTCATTCCCATTGAAAAGAATCTGTTGTTGCTGTATAGGCACACTTGTCTATTGAAAAGCACAACAAAAACACAATTAACAAAACTAACCCCTAAAAATTCTCAAATTAAAAAACCGTATGAGATCCAAATTTCAACATTTGAATCAACTACCAATATGATCAAACGGGATTTTTTTTTTGATTTCTAGGTTTTGATAATAATGATAATCGAATGACCTACAATTTCAAACAACATTAAAATTGACAAAAGATAAACTTTTTAATCCAAAAATTATATTTTTAGCGAGAAAAACGAGATGGGTAATGTGGAAAACTAACTCACCTCAACCTCAAGCAAAGCTTTAACGTTTTCAACCTAAGAGGGGCGAAAAAAAATTAAAAATCAGTGATAATGAAAGATAAATATGAATATAGAACCAAAAAAAAAAACATGTTTGATGATTACAGATTCGTTGGGATCGACATCCAAGTTGAGAATTTGTTCATCAGCAGTCATGACAGTGATCTTCATATTGAAGAAGAAAACGAGAGAGACAAATGACGAGGTTGATTTCGATTGTTGAAGAGGTAAAGTAAAAAAGACTAGTGGAAGACTAGGAAGGTTTTTAACTCTTATTATTTCTTGTTGAAGGGGTTCACTTCAAATTATGAGCTATATAAAATAAGGTAAATAGGATTGGTATTGTTATTTTTTTTTTATCTAATATATATTTTAAAATTTAAATTTAAATTAGAATTAGTTTATTTATTTATTTGTTTGTTAAAATTAATTTGAGGGTTGAATCAAATTTTTAAAAAAATATGTGATGTGATTTGATTTGATTTTAAATTTAAATTAGATGAATTTTGAATTGAAAGAAATTTAAATGATTGGATTAGATACGATAAGAATGAGAATGTTTTAAACCAAAAATACAATTTAAAGAAATAAAAAGATTTGACTTTTTTATTTTATTTTAGAGATTTTTTGTATTTAAATATTATTATTTTAAAATAAAAAGGATAAAATAATTTCGGATTACTATTAAGGATAACAATAGGTAGGATTTGAGCTGAGTATTATAGTACTTATTTTTATACCTGCGGATTTAAAAAATCCTCGTACCCGAGTTTATATCAATATGGGTACCAATATTTGTTCCCGTGCCCATATTTTATGGGTAACTAAGTACTCATACTCGTACCCACTTACTTGCATTTCTAATAAAACATTATCGATCAATTATAATTTATCATGGCATTTAAATTTTTTGAGAGTTTTAAAAAAACAGATATTATTGTTGAATTAAGAAATAAACAAGCACTTACATTGAAATATATATAAGTTTAATATAGATGTATTTAATAAAATTGATAAACATACATTTGTTTATAATAATAAAAATATAAAAATATAAATAATGCGAGTATGAGACGAGTTAGGTACTAAGGTACCCGTAACCGCGCCCATGCCCACGTATTTTAGTGGGTAATTGTCTGTACCCATTTTGCAGGTTTTTACCCTATCCGTTGTGGATCATTTTTACGGGTACCCTATGGAGATGGATCAAATTGTCATCCCTATATTACTATACTGGTATTAAGAACGAGGCGCAAACTTCCTTTTTGTCATAAAATTTATGATATGTGATTTTTTTTATGGTATATTGTACCTATGATTTCTATGAATTCATGTTCGCTTTTCAACTCCGTCGAGCGAACATAGAAGTTCTAGATCTAGATTCTTACGAATTCATATCCAAATCCTCAATTTACTAATTCGTGACTTCCTTATGTTACCAAATCAAGAACAAATCGATTACCAATTTTCATATTTTTTGTGAAATCACAATCATTTTCCATCTTCGCATTCGCAACTTTCTAAAATCTTACAACCGAGAAATGCTTAGAAGCGAGCACGGAGGTTTGTCATAGTCTATTCGATAAACCACCATTTTTGCTTAAACTCTTCGGAGTCTGGGTCTCCAATTTTCTTAAGAACTCCATAGAATAGCAAAAGGAAGAACCTCATATCCAAGTATATGGTTACGCACGGGTCTAAAGGCGATTTTCGTGAAGGTCGGACCTGAGATTCGCAATTCTCCTTTCCACCTAACGTCGTCCTAACGTTTCTCTCTTATTGGGCGCTTATCGAGGCAACGTTTTCAAGATATCATAAGTTCATAGTTAATGACTCCCGAATACTACAAGTTCATAGTTAACGCCTTGCGTCGATCCAGTATTGAGGTGCCTCACATAGGCACCACAAGATTTCCACTTGACGCATCAGGGTCTCCTAAAGCTAGATAAAATAGTATAGGTTCGCAAAGCACGCCCGAAGAAAGGTACCTCATACATCAGTTGCAAGGAGACCGGTTAGTAGCAACCTCTGACTGCCGCTCAGTGTAACACTTTAAACCCCAAAACTTATTTAAAAATATTTACAATAATTTAAGGTGTCACCAACGACAACCCTTCGAAAACACATCAAATAATTTGAAACTACATAAAGGAAAAACATTTCCTAGCAACTTCATAAATAAAGTAATAAACTTCAAAACAACAAAACCAACATTTGTGGTTTTTAGTGTTACACAATCAGAGCACTAAAAACCACAAATGTATGACAAAACACTAAACAAAGAAAACTAATAGTAGCTCCAACAAGCCATCTTCCACACACAACAATAATGTTTACTCCTGGTTATCTGCAAGATGTCCATGGTGGGCAACATGAAACAAAGGCGTAAAAAAATATATTCAATATGAACAGTGTAAAGAATTCTAAGGTAGAGAAACACACAACATAACACACATTCAATACACAATCAACGTCACCAAAATCTCACACCCATTCATAACAACATGCACATATGTATATGAAATGCGACCCACGACACAACGTGACACTTATGCATGTGGTACCATTATGGGCAACACATATCCATCTCGCTCCTGAATCACCACCATAGGACTAGAGCACACCAATTTGATACTATCACCATAAATAATGCTTCATTGATTCCCATCTAGAACCAGCTACTCGCTCGTGAATCCACACCATCGGACCAGAGCACACCAAAACTGGACCGAAGTCTGCACACCATGATGCATGACTTTCAATAACATGCATTATCACCAAACAACAAAACTATATCAAATGCATATTCACACAACGTTCAAACGTATTAAATCATTTTAACATCAATTCATCATTAAGTAAACACGATAATTCACAAAATTATCCATACATTTCATAACATAAATTTCTATAGTGAATATACAATTACACATCAATTATCTCACCAAGCACCACCATGAGGTAGCTTCGTGCGTTAACTCTCCAACGCTTGAAATATCACCTCATTTAGATATACGGAACTAAAGTTATGGCTGAAATCTTCGGGCAACGCAACATGGTTCAAAACAGTTTTTTTTTCAAAAATTGGCTTGCAACAATCGATTATCATGGGATGACAATTGATTGTCATCAAAATCATTTATATTATGACTTTCTCAAAATTAGCTTTAAGAGACTATGCAATCAATTAATTTGAATGGCAATCGAATGGCATGATATATTTTTTCAAAAATTGAACGCGTGCAATCAATTGTCATTGGGTGACAATCGATTGTTGTAACACCCTAAATCTCAAAACTTGTATAAAAAGGTTTACTCCACAATTTAAGGTATCACCAACGACAACCTTTCAACAACACATTGATATTTTGAAAACATGCAGCGGAAAAGTAAACCACATATAAAACCTATCATCGCATGCTCACCTTCACTTAGGGTATCCTCGCAGCGGAATCATATTAATCGCAACAACAAAATATATTAACTTCGATTTGGTTATTATAAAGACTTAACTTCAACAAAATACATCAAAAGGAATTTTAATAATCAATTATCTACAACTTCAAAACAATTCAACATAATAGTTTTTAAACTTCAACAAAACAGCTAAGTCGACATCAAACATAAATGAAGAAAACATTGTTCGCTCTTAATGTTACAGAATCAAAGCATAGCGACTAAAAATGCAATAAAATAATGAAAATAAATCCAAAAGATATTTCCTAATCACAACAGCAACTCTACTCCTGAGTATCTATAAGATGTCCATGATGGACAATATCAAAGCAAAAAGGGTGAGAATTAATGTCAAGAATTTAGCGACATAAGCTACAAGGTAGAATTCAAACATCTACACATACAACAACAATCATACAATATCATTCTCACACCCAATCCATCAACAACACAAAGCAATCACATATTCATTATTTAAATTATTCAACGAGACTTACAACTTTGAGTAGACTCATATGTATGTGGTATCATATCATCATCATTTAGTTCACTTAGGAACCTGGTGTAAGTTATGCGGTTTTGGATTGGTAGAAATTTTGTTAAAAACAATTTTCAGCAAGATGTTGAGACAGATGTCGTGACAAGTTAGTCAGACAGCATGATCAGCATGATGTTGGGACATGTGGCTAGGACATGTTATACCAGAAGTTTATGGCTGAGGAGATTTATTATTTAAAGTGTGAGATTCTCTCTTGCTTTAGTTCACACATTGTCGCAATCCAAGGAAGGTAATTTAGGAACTTCATTCTATGCCAGAAGTGCATGTATTTCATAAAAAAAGAGACTTTGAGACATTTAAGAAAACATGAGATTTGATTTAATTTGTTCCTCTAGAAGATTTGATTTGGAGCTAATCTTTAGGAAATAATATATCATAGATCTAAATTTAATAATATATTATTTTCATAATTTTATGTAATTTAATAATATATCATTATCCAAAATATTATGCATGTGCTATTTAATTTAGCCTGATTTTCTCATCAAGTCCATATTTTTAGAAGGCTATTTAAAGGCGTTTCTAAACCTAAAACAAGAAACTAAGTTGCGTGTGTGCGAGGAGATTTTAGAGTTTAGTGTGTTCTTTGTTATTGTGATCCTCTCTTATGTCTTTTGACATCTGAGTTGGATTGTGTTGTTTGTGCATTTGTGAGCCATTCATGTACCCCTTAGGTACTTAAATTGGACTAAGTTTTGAGTTGTAATCACTCCTAAGCTTTTAAGCAAATAGTGGATTTTGTGTCATTAAAATTGTGACTTCTATTGTTCATTGTTGTTGAGTTTGTCACTATTGTGTGACTGGTGGGAAGTGAGAGGACTCTCATATCTAGGAGTTCCTAGGTAGAAATAGCACAGGTAGTGATTAGGTGAGAAGCTTGTTAAATAGAGGTTGTTTGTTGTGGCTTCAAACTAATACTATTATAGTGAATTTCCTTCCTGCCTTGGATGCCCCCCGGATGTAGGTAAGGTTGCATCGAACTGGGTTAACAAATTCCTTGTGTTATTTACTTCCTGCAATTCTATTTAAATTGTTCATTGTTAATTATGCTATTATGATGTCTTGACATTGCATTATACATCTTGGCTTCCTGACATTGTATACGACATTTGTCCACTTAGTGCTAGAATTTCCATTGGCATCAAAACAAGTACCATGATCTATTTTGGGTGAGCTCTAGAGAGATATTTTATGGTACTATAGATAAGGAAGGAGGAGGAAATGTTTACATATCCCCCCTCGGTCTTGGATGGCACCAACTATGACTATTGGTAGACACGTATGGTGGCTTTCTTGAAATCTATGAATAGCAAAATCTGGAAAGCTATCATCAAGGGTTGGGAACTTCCTGCTGTTAAGGATAAAGATGGAAAAGAGGCTTTGAAGCCATAAGATGATCATTCTAAGGAAGAAGATGGAACTTCTCTTGGAAACTCTAAATCTTTGAATGCCCTATTCAATGAAGTTCACAAAAACATGTTCAGATTAATAAACACATGTATTGTGACCAAAGATGCTTGGGAAATTCTCAAAGCCACTCATGAAGGTACATCTAAGGTAAAAATGTCTAGACTGCAGCTGCTCACTTCCAAATTTTGAAAATTTAAAGATGAAAGATGATGAAAACATTCATGACTTTCACACGAATGTTCTTGAAAAAGCAAATTCTTTTAGTGCCTTGGGAGCAAAGCTGGCTGAAGAAAATCTGGTTAGAAAAATTCTCAGGTCCCTACCTAAGATATTTGACATGAGGCCGCCACCATTGAAGAAGCCCGAGACATAAGAAAACTAATAGTGGATGAATTTGTTGGGTCACTTCAAACCTTTGAATTAGTTATCAATGGAAGATATGAAAAGAAGAACAAAAGCATAACTTTCATCTCCAACACTAATGATGAAGAGATTCAACGTGACATGGAGACTGATGAAGGATTTTTTAATGCTATTATGCTTTTTGGGAGGCAATTCAATAAGGTGTTGAAGAGTATGGATAAGAAGTCAAGACCATATGTTAATGACATGTCATTCAACATCAGGAAGAACAATAATTTTCAGAAAAAAGCAAGAACAGAGGAGAAGCCAAATAATGGAAAAGGTACTCAGTGCCATGAATGTGGGGGTTTTGGTCACGTTGGATCAGAATGCCCCATGTACCTCAAGAAACAAAAGAAGGGTTTGTCTGATGATAATTCTGAAAGTGAACCTGATGATGAAGCTGCTAAACATGCTACAACACTCAGTGGTAGATGCTATTCTGGTGAAGGTTCTTGTGATGAAGAGGTCACTTATGAAGAATTAGTTGATTCCTACAAGGAACTTTGTATCAGAAGTGAAGAGGTTTGAAAGATAAGAGAAAAGCATAAGAGTCTTATAACTCAACTGCATGATGAAAAATAGAAACTTTTATCTACTGTCTCTGGTCTTCAAGATGAGGTAATCCTATTGATTCTAAACTTGAAAACATGACCAAATCCATAAGAATGTTGAACAATGAATCTGATGTGTTGGATGAGATTCTTCAAGATAGGAAAGGAGGTAAAATGTTTACTTGTATAGGGTTTAATTATTAGTCTGACAAAGTTTGTTCTTGCTGAAGTAAAGGGTGAGCTCATAATGTCTGACCAAATGTTACAACATCATGCCAGACTTCATAAAACTCAGACCAGAGGCAACTTACGGCCTTGGAAATGTCATTATTGTGGTAAATATGGTCATATAAAGTCCTTCTATTAGAGACTGTATGGTTACCCAAAGCATTAAACACAACCTAGGACTAATCATGTGATGACTAAAACTAGAAAGGAGTGGAAACCTAAGGTTGTTTATTATAGTCTTATAGCCCATAATTCCTTTAGGGCTTCTTCTAGAGGAGACTGGTGTCGCTTGCGCGAAAATAAGGTGCCGGCATGACAGAAGAGTCGCCACCTTTCGTTATTTATCCCTCAGAGCGGGAAAGAAAACGATCGGAAAAACCTGACGAATAAGGGTAAGACAAGGTCATCGCAACCATTGTTTGGGTTCGGGAGTCGGTTACGCAAGGGGAAGGTATTAGCACCCCTCACGTCCGTCGTACTCGACGGGATCCACGCTTGTTTGTTTACTTGGACGGGTTGGTTTTATTCTATCTACCTATCAAGGCTGGCTGAAAAAGAAAAGAAAAGTGACTCGGCAAAGCGTCGCGCTTTATGCCTACGTATTCTCATCAGAGAATGAGAAATCAGAGTCAACGTAGTTCGGCCTACGAAGGATTGAGGGGAAAGGTTGCTCGCTAGGATGTCGCATCCTATGCCTACGTACTTTCATCTGGTATGAAAGATCAGAGCAAACGTAGTTCGGCTAACTACGGGTTATCTCCTAAAAGAAGTGTTTTTTTATTGTGTTTGCGATTTCAACCGCACTAGAGACTATGACCTGAGAGTGAATGCGTCGCATGTCACCCAAAGGGCACCATACTAAACATCCATCCTCAGATAGCTTAAGGCTCATAGCGTACGAAAGAAATCATTCATGATTACTGTATTTTAAACTGCTTCGAGATGAGAAGAGAACAGGACCAACTAGGGGGGAGACTACCAAGTCCTACTGTTGTCATGCATAGGTTTCAACCTAAAAGTCTATCATCAAGTCCTTATCAAAGGAAATGAGAGTCCTAAGGGATCATGTCAATGATACACCAAAACAGACAAAAGCATCAGCTTTAACAGTAAAATGCATGCAATGCAAGTGAGGGAGGAAATGTGTGTGGGGCTTCAGCCTCCACAAGCTCGTCTCAACCTCAAGCCAGTCATGAAATCACAGTAATCATACTGAAATAAACAACATGCTATCAAGCAATATACAGATAAAAGAAATGAAGTGCCATCAGGCAAACAAAACAAATGCTTGAGAAGGAATCATCTACTCTCTAATCCTAACCCTAACACAGAATATGATCAAATCTAAGCAAAGCCCTAAAGCAAAACCTAACCAAAAGAAATCAATTCCAGTATTCAAGCTTCAGAGCAAGCTTACCAAAGAAAGGGAGCTAAGTAAGCAGACTCATAGTGTCTTCCTCAGGAAAGCACTAGGAGGTGTATACTCAGGAGTCATACCCTATGTGGCTCAACCACTGTGATCAGTTTACATTCATCCTCAGGAGAAACTAAACTCACAAGCAGGCTCCAACATCACTGGATATTTAGGAAATCCTATCTGAACTAGTGGAACTAAGTGAATAGACCCATAGGACCTTCCTCAGGAAAGTACTAGGAGGCTTCCACTTAGGAGTTGTATCCCATGTGGCTCAATAACTGTGATCAGTTTACATTCCTCCTCAGGAGAAATTAAACTCACAAGTTGGCTCCAACATCATTGGATACTTAAGAAAGAGGTGAGAAGAAAGAATGAAAGTCATTCATAGTGCCTTCCTCAGGAAAGTACCATGAACTTCCTTCAAACTTCAAGATCTCAAACCTCACAGACAGGGAATAATCCCCAAGCTCTAGGTCTCTGAGTCTTGATCTACCATCTTCTCTTCATCATTCTCCTCAACAAGATCTTCAAGACAACACAAGCCCCACAACAAATTCCCCAAAATAAACCCCAGAGATGAACAGATAACCACAGGACAGACAAAATCATCAGCTAACTTCAGAAAATACCTAAAAATACTAAAACAAGAGGGAAAAATCTATCAATCATTCACAAGGGTCTACAACATCTACCCATAACATCCACATATGCCCCTACCCAAGAATCAAGACAAAACTATCTAAAGAAAAAGAATTTCCTTACCTATGCACAACCTAAACCCTAATTAGGATACCCTAATGCTAACCTAATTAATCTAATCAAATTTTAAACTAAAAATCAAGAATTAAATCCTATGGGGAACTATGATTCAATATCTAATCACACAAAAAAGAATGAATTAAAAATCCTAAGGGAAGGTCTTAAAAGAAAATCTACAAAATTGGATACCAAACTAAACATATTTAAAAGCTATTTAAAAGAAAAATCTATTAAAAATAGGAAAAGAAAATAAAATGGAAATTTTATTTATTTATATTTTTCTAGACAAATTCATGGACACATAGAAAAAACAAGGATTAAAAAATGTTTAATTTTCTATTTTTTGTGAATTTTATAAAACAAGAAAATATTAAAGGAATTAAAAATAAGAGAATGAAAATAAAGGGGAGGGGGGGTGAAAATAGCAAGACACGCTAGTTCAATTCCTGGTGGGCCAGATATGGGGTGGTGTGGATAGCATTCTGAGATAGGCCCACACGCTTCCACTAATTGAAACGGCAGTGTTTGGCCATTTGAAATCTCCCTCCAATCTCGCTCGATCTGGACCGTAGATGATGTGGAATTGTCAACGAATCCAACGGCAGGAGCATCATCTTCTCCAACCAGCCCTTAGGGTTTTCAGAAACCCTAGCCCATGCGCAGATCTTCCATCTCTTATATCTCCCTCGATACACCATGAAATGACACGATCTAAAAACCAAAATGAATCTCCTCCTCACCCTCTACAAGACTGTAGCCATAGATTCCTCTAAAACCTAACCACTCAAGAAATACACACGATGGAAGCTCTGTCCATCATAGTTTGCACCTGGTATGCACGATCATGATCTTGACTGAAACTAACCTAGAATGATCTACACTTCATGGTGATTATTCTAAACTACAAAACTAAGGTTATAGTACACTAAGGCACTAGTTCTTGAACTCAAAACAGAAATGGCCATAACACAAACCTACATGTAATGCTTTCAAACTCACCATGATTCATCCTATATTGGTCTTTATCACATTTCTCCTAACCACATGATCTAACTATGCATCAATAATGAGATTCAAAAGAAAACGCATACCTTGCAAGTGGTGATGGCTATGGTGTTTCTCTTCCAATTCAAGCCTTGGTGCTCTCTTGGAATGATCTTCAATGGCTCTATGTGCTTCTGTTTGCAGTAGTTTTTGCTCACACTTCTTGAATCAACCTAGCCAATCCTTTATGCAAGTTGGAGTGAAGCTTGTGATCTCATGAACCAGCCACGAATTCTCCTTGATTTTTCTTGCCAAATACTCAATGTTGCTTGTAGATGATGATGATAATCAGAATTGTAGTGATGGATGAAGTTTCAATGGGGTTTGGAATGAAAATGCACTTTTGGAGTGAAGGAATCAAAGTGTAGTATGCAAGCTCTAAGAATCTCTCACCAATGCATGGAGCCACTCTAGGGCTTATATAGATGAGAATAGAAGCCTCTAGAACTTTGGAGAACCTTCCATGAAGTTTCTAGAATGTATCACGCAATGAGAATTTGAATTTGTCATCTTGAGTGAATCTCATGCAATCTCATGATAAACCATGCAATCTTACTTAAATTCTCCCCATATGATATTATGACATGAAAATAAGGTCTTACAAACCCTTATGTAGCATTTTCTCCTTTTTCCTTTTGGTGCCTTAAGATGCAAGAATGAAATTTACAAAGCAACTCCAATTTTTAAGCCTAAACTCAAAAATGTGGCTAAACCATTGTTTTTAAAATGATTTTTGGAGTCAAAATGACATATTGGATGACCCATTTTGGATTTGTAGATCTCTCAAACCAAAATTCCATTTCAACTTTTTCAACTTATAAGCCATTTACAAGCCATTTGAACCACTTTTAAAAATCCATGCTCTAGGCTTTTCCAACAATCCATGACCACTTTTCTAGGCTTAAAATGCCATTTTGAACAACTTTCATGTTTTGAGTTTTTTCATTTAAGGCTTGGAAACAGGAGATATGGCCTTTGCTTAAAATGACCTATAACTGACAAATGACCAAAATACCCCTGTCTTGTTCAAACCATAAGTTGAGTTCCACAAGTCCTATCAAGGACTTCTACCACTCAAATTAAATCTAAGACGATGACCTCCAACATTCATGTTGACCAAGAGACCATAGGAATCATCCTACTAGGGCAAAAGTTGTCTGCAAGTTGGGTGACTTTCAAGGACCCAGATTCACACACCTCTGCTGACCTGTAATTTGTCAAAACCATAACTTGAGCTCTGTAACTCCTATCAAGGACTTCCACCACTCAAATTAAAGCTAAGAACAAGATCTACAACATTCATGTTGTGGGGAAGATGAGATATCAATCACATCTTGAGCTAAAACTGCCAGGAAGATAGGGATCAAATTAGGGTTTTTTCACTGCCAATCCTCAGAAACCCTGACTTGAAACTTCTCAAACTCCTCAATCATGATGAGTTGGTCTAGGAATCATATTTATAACATCTCTATGCATCATTCCATGATCTCATGGCCCTTGGATTGGGTCTCAACCTTCTCCAAATCTTCAGTTATCCTAGGGTTGACCCAGTCAAAACCCTAATTCTACCATTCATGGTTGAATCTTCTGAATTCTTGCATAAAGACCTCTCTGGGCTTCATGATGGCTATCAAGACATCTCATACACTTTCTCAAAGCATAAAGTTCATTCTCAAAGTCTCAGAATCATCTGAGGAGCACCCACAACTCTCAAGCTATGAAGCACACAACCCTGGTCTCAACAAATTCCTCTGAGGATCTCTTGAACTTTCTAATGAAGGTATCAACTTTCAAACACTCAATGAATAAATAATTGTTGGTCAAATTTTTGGGTGCAACAGCTGCCCCTATTCAAACGGCTTAAACCTGACTGGGTGAGAAGCGAACGACTCTCAACCAATCAAGGTGCGAGACGATTGAATATCGGTAAACCCGAAAATTTGCCAACTGCACGAGCACACGGTACTCTGCGGGGAACAAATCTTCGAATATTGCAACGCTAGCTGCACGACAACTAGCTGGAGAGATACTGATCTGACATCGCCTCCAGTTATCCTCGTTAACTTCTTCTGACGTTACCTTCAGACAACCACAACACCCAACATCGCCGCTGGAAGACTAAACCGCCTGACATTACCGTCAGACAAGGTTCTGAGGAACGCCCAACATCGCCGCTGGAACACCAAATCACCTGACATCACCGTCAAGAACAACCATAACTCGGGGAAACAAGCATCCAACATCGCCGCCGGAGACCTAAACCTGAATCACCAAAATACCCAACATCGCCGCTGGAGAAAATACAACAATGAACAAAATACCCCGCATCGTCGCTGGAGAAAATACATCTCTGAACAAAGTACCCCGCATCGCCGCTGGAGAACTACATCTGACATCGCCGTCGGACAATCAACACACCCCGCATCGCCGCTGGGGAACTAAATCTGACAGAATACCCCGCATCGCCGCTGGAGAAACACATCTGACAGAATACCCCGCATCGCCGCTGGAGAAACACATCTGACAGAATACCCCGCATCGCCGCTGGAGAACTAAATCTGTCAAAATACCCCGCATCGCCGCTGGAGAACTAAAGGATCTGCATCACCTAACATCGCCGTCAGAAGACTGGATCACCTTGACATGCCCAACATCGCCGCTGGAAAACTGAATCTGACATCGCCGTCGGAAACAAACATCCTCTTAGAGACACTCGACATCGCCGTCGTACAAACATCATCTCTACTGGGGATTTAAAGAGTCTGACCTCGCCGTCAAACAAACATTCAACCTCGCCGTCGAATAAACATCCAACCTCGCCGTCGGACACATTCAACATCGCCGTCGAATAAACATCCAACCTCGCCGTCGGACAAATGATGATCTGACCTCGCCGTCAAATCCAAACGTTCAACCTCGCCGTCGAACAAACATCCAACCTCGCCGCCGGATAAACATCCAACCTCGCCGCCGGATAAATGATGATCTGACCTCGCCGTCAAATCCAAACGTTCAACCTCGCCGTCGAACAAACATCCAACCTCGCCGCCGGATAAACATCCAACCTCTCCGCCGGACAAATGATGATCTGACCTCGCCGTCAAATCCAAACGTTCAACCTCGCCGTCGAACACATTCAACATCTGACCTGGGGTTCACCCCTGGTAAATGGAACAAAAGGTACACTTGCGTATTTGGAACCACTCCGCTGGGAATGAGAGACTTAACCGAGCACACTCTGATCTGGGGTTCACCCTCAGAACCATAACGAACATCGGAATACTGCTGCACACTGCCCACCGTAGAACTTCGACATTAAAGATATATGAAACCCTGGCCCCTGGCCACTCCAGATCCGCTGGAGAATCTTCAAGTTCTTCTGAAGATAGATGAAACCCTGCCCGTCGGCGATTCCGGCTTCAGCTAGAAAAGATCTTCAAGTACTTCTGAAGATAAACATCCTTGACCTTCAAGTATGTAAACTTTGCCCGTCGGCAACTCTGCAAGAGGTATCTTCGACTTCAGTCTGAAGAAATGGTCCTTGGCCTTCAAGGATACATGAATCTGCCTTCAGGCAACTCCACCTCTGCTATAGAGCCTCCGTGACTTCAGTCAGGGATATACTTCGGCCTTCAGTCCGAAAAATGAATCCTAGGTCATTCATGACCTTGGGGATAACCTTGCCCTTAGGCACCTTCGCTTCAGCTTAGGAAATCTGTGACTTCAGTCAGAGAAATGGTATCCTGAGCCATTCATGACTCTTCGGGGATTCAAACACTTTGCCTTCAGGCAAAACTCCGCTTCAGCTGGAGAAACATCTTCGACCTCAGTCAGAAGAAGAACTATCCACTTGATCGCAATCAATCATCACCTCAGGACAACTGACTTGGTCTTCAGGCCAACACGGATCATCTTGTTATATCTACAAACTTTGGAACCTTGTCTTCAGCCACCCGTTGATTCATCAACAAGGACATCTGAGCTCACAGGAACCTTCTGATATCGCCCTCAGGCGTTCACGAAGTCAATCTTCAGATTAGACATCACTGTTGGAGCAGACATATCACGCTGCTAAGGACTTCAAGAATCGAACAAACAACTCCGTCGGGCACCTTCTAGGATCATCCTGAACCGATAACCATTCTGGAGACTTCATTCTGCTGGGTATTCCAGGAATCTTCCTGGGCAACTCTTGCTGGGGACGCTATTGGGGAGCTCAAGAATCATCCTGAGCATACCAAAACGGGAACCTGCGTTGAAGTCTTAAGAATCATCTTAAGCAAACGGCTCTGCTGAGGAGTTCGAGAATCGTCTCGAACTGAAGACTTCGCTGGGGATCTCAAAAATCATCTTGAGCGAGCGACTGTGGGGATTACACCGGGGTCTTAAGAATCATCTTAAGGAAGCGACCTTATTGGAGAGAACATCAGGAATCATCCTGAGCAACTGGTCCTTTGGCCGAACACCTGTAAGGCAAGAATAATAATGGCCTAGATCATGCTTATGATGCACATGCTTCTGCGCTATGCCCCACACAGTGGGAATGATATGCGTTTATGCTAAATGTCGTGCTATGCAACGTTTAAATGCTACGCAGTGTTAAATGCTATGCGGTGTTAAATGCTATGCAGTCATGCACAATGATGCGCTCCCGTCAGCACAATAAATGCCGAGGGGAAATCCTCCTGTCAAGGAGAAAGAACTACTCAGACAGAGGAATCATCCTGCTGAGGAGAACGTAGACGCGCCAATATCAATCGGACTCTGTCTGGGGAAACGATCTTCCGTTGACTGCTGCAGGGAAAACAACTTCAGTTGCTCCACACTCCCCTGGGGAAAATCAATCATGATCCGATCAACTTCCAAGGACTCGGCTTTCCTGGATATCTGCAAGCTCGGCTGAGGAAGGAGAAGTCATTCTGCTTCGTCGAAGAGAGTACGACTCTGGGGAGATACAGCATCAGCTGTTCACTATCTGTTAGGGAACATCCACTCATGGTCCCAACTGCTTCCAAGGATTCGGCTCTCCTGGGGGTTTGCGGACTCAGCCGGGGAGAGAAATCATTCTACTTCACTGGAGAGTACGACTCTGACGAGGAATTTCAATTCCGCTGGAGACTTTACTGGGGAAACACGAGCTGCGGCACCCGAACACTTCTATGAAATCTGCACTTGTGACCCGGTGCTGGGGAGACATCTGCTTTGGCGATTTGACTCAGCTGATGAGGTGACGTTCCTTCAGGATGCGTCTGCTTGGGGAAGAGAATCAACGCTCATGGCTTCGCATTCAGACTCTGCGGAGGAGAGACTACTGAACTCTGCTGGAGAAGGAGGGCTCGCCCTGCTTCGGAGATGCGCACTGCACATTGCCTACACCTGCAACAACACAAACAAACAGACAAGATACCCTCCTCAAAGGGGCCTATCCAGGTTATTATCTCGCGACAATATTCAATTAATTAATTGTTTCAACAATCAATGGGCCCAGGCCCGTAAGTTTATGTATGCGCATTTTATCAAAAAACATCGGCGTTTTCATTCGCAAACAAAACAGATAAATGCTAAACAGACAAGCAGAATTGCTGAATGATGTGCATTTTATTGATGATGAACCCCTGAATGGGCAAAAATGTTTTACAACAGAGGCAAGCTCCTGGAATGAGGAAGCCGCGCAAAAATAAAACATAAATATACATCAGTATATACAAATGTCGGCAATCGAGGCGTAGACGAACACCATGAGTCGCTCCCTCTAAGACCCACTCAACTTCGATACTTCTCCGATGCTTCAGCTTCGGAAGAGATTGATTCAGATAAGCGGCCCTCAGGTCCTCCAAACCACTAAACAATGAAAGTCCACACGCGGAGCGCAGTCATTTGCTTATTCAAATCCCTAACTTTTGCGTGAACCGCCCTTTACGGGTTTTCAATTCACCGGGATACCCTTTTTTGCCGAAGCCGCCCAGTGTAGGTTTTCGACTTCGCGGGTGTACGTTTTTCAATATATCCCTAATTTTTGTCTGAACCTTTTATTCTGTTTTTGGTTCGCCGGGATGCCCCTTTTTTGCCTGGACTCTTTCTTTTTTGTCCAGCGGGTCTCTTTCAAGCAAAGTATTTTTTAACTGCGTCCGCGTTCACCGGGGATGCAAAATCTTTACCATCCATCGTGGATAACAACAAAGCTCCTCCTGAGAAGACCTTGTTGACAACATACGGCCCTTCGTAATTCGGAGTCCACTTGCCCCGGTGATCGGAGTGTGGCGGAAGAATTTTCTTCAGGACGAGATCACCCGTCTGAAAGCTTCTAGGACGCACCTTCTTATCATAAGCTTTCTTCATTCGGCTCTGGTACAGGCGACCAAATGCAATTGATGCTAACCTCTTCTCGTCCATCAGGCTGAGTTCGTTCAAGCGATTCGTAATCCATTCTGCCTCGTCGAGTTTCACATCAACCAAAACTCGCAAAGAAGGAATCTCCACTTCTAGCGGTAGGACAGCTTCCATACCGTACACCAAGGAGAAAGGAGTTGCCCCGGTCGACGTACGCACCGTCGTACGATAACCGTGCAAGGCAAACGGCAGCATCTCGTGCCAATCTTTGTACGTCACAACCATCTTCTGAACAATCTTCTTGATGTTCTTGTTGGCCGCTTCAACAGCGCCATTCATCTTCGGCCGGTAAGGAGATGAGTTGTGGTGTTCAATCTTGAAGCTCTGGCACAGCTCCTTCATCATCTTGTTATTCAAATTCGAACCATTATCAGTAATGATCCGCTCGGGAATTCCATAGCGACAGATGATGTCCTTCTTTATGAACTTAGCTACCACCTGCTTGGTCACATTAGCGTACGAGGCTGCCTCCACCCATTTGGTGAAGTAGTCGATAGCTACCAGAATGAAACGATGACCATTGGATGCAGTGGGCTCGATCTTGCCTATCATGTCGATGCCCCACATGGAGAACGGCCAAGGGGAGGACATGACATTCAATGGGCACGGCGACACATGAACTCTATCAGCATAAATCTGGCATTTATGACATTTCTTCGCGAATCTGAAGCAATCCGACTCCATTGTCAGCCAGTAATACCCTGCTCTCAGGATCTTTCTCGTCATGGTATGCCCGCCGGCGTGCGTACCAAATGTGCCCTCATGGACTTCTTCCATGAGCATATTTGCCTCTTTCTCATCTACGCATCTGAGTAGCACGAGATTGTGGTTTCTTTTATACAGCACTCCATCAGGATTGAGATAAAAGTTTCCAGATAGCCTCCTCAGAGTCTTCTTATCCTGGGTTGACGCACCCGCAGGATACTCTTTGGTCATAAGGAAGGTCTGGATATCGTGGAACCATGGCTTGCCGTCGTTGGCATCCTCGATTGCAAAGACGAATGCTGGTCTGTCGAGACGCGAAAGAACAATGCTTGGAGCTTCATTCCAAAGATTGACCTTATACATTGAAGCCAACGTGGCTAAGGCATCAGCCATCTGATTTTCAGCCCTGGGTACATGATGAAGTTCCACTCGATCGAAGAACGGAAGCAGCCTCCTGGCATAATTCATGTACGGCACTAAATTCGCTTGACGAGTTTCCCACTCCCCTTTAATCTGATTGATTACGAGCGCTGAGTCACCATATACGTCTAGATTCTTGATTCTCAAATCGATTGCCTCTTCTAGACCCATAATACATGCTTCATACTCGGCTTCATTATTGGTAACTGGAAACGTTAGTCTCGCAGTAAACGGGATGTGGGATCCATGGGGAGTCGTGATGATGGCCCCGATACCACTTCCGTAGGAATTAACCGCTCCGTCGAATATCAACTTCCACTGAGACTTCCTATCTGGCCCCTCATCGGGCAATGGCTCATCGCAATCCTTCGCTTTGAGAAACATAATGTCCTCGTCAGGGAATTCGAACTTCATCGGCTGGTAGACTTCGATTGGCTGTTTGGCAAGGTAATCAGACAATACGCTTCCCTTAATGGCTTTCTGGGAGACGTACTGAATATCATATTCTGTTAACACCATTTGCCATCTGGCAATCCTGCCTGAAAGAGCCTGCTTCTCGAAGACGTACTTGATCGGGTCCATCTTCGAAATTAGCATAGTGGTGTGATTGAGCATATACTGTCGTAGACGTTTGGCGGCCCAAGCTAATGCACAACACGTCTTCTCCAGCATCGAGTATCGAGATTCACACTCAGTGAACTTTTTACTCAAATAATAAATGGCATGCTCTTTTCTGCCCGTCTCGTCGTGCTGACCGAGAACACACCCCATACTATTCTCCAGAACCGTCAGGTACATGATTAATGGCCGTCCAGCCACTGGGGGTATCAAGATTGGAGGTTCTTGAAGATACTGCTTTATTTTGTCGAATGCCTTCTGGCAATCGTCATTCCAAGTAACCGCCTGATCTTTCTTTAAAAGCTTGAACATTGGTTCACAAGTGACCGTGAGCTGAGAGATAAACCTTGCAATGTAGTTTATTCGGCCCAGGAAACCACGAACTTCTTTTTCCGTTTTCGGCGCTGGCATTTCTTGGATAGCTTTTATTTTCGCAGGATCAACTTCAATACCTCGTTCACTAACGATAAACCCCAATAACTTTTCGGACCGCACTCCGAAAGTGCACTTGTTAGGATTCAGCCTCAGCCTGAACTTCCTAAGCCTCTCAAACAGCTTCAGTAGATTGACCAGATGCTCTTCCTCCGTTTGGGACTTTGCAATCATGTCATCAACATAGACCTCGATCTCATGATGAATCATATCATGAAACAAAGTTACCATTGCTCGCTGGTAGGTGGCCCCTGCGTTCTTCAGACCGAAGGGCATTACCTTATAGCAGAGTGTTCCCCAGGGGGTAATAAACGTTGTTTTCTCCATGTCCTCCGGTGCCATCTTAATCTGATTGTAACCGGAGAAGCCATCCATGAACGAAAATACGGAAAACTGGGTTGTATTGTCGACCAACACGTCGATATGAGGCAACGGGAAATCATCCTTAGGGCTCGCCCTATTCAAATCCCGATAATCGACGCACATGCGTACCTTACCGTCCTTCTTCGGTACAGGCACTATGTTGGCGACCCACGGAGGGTAAGTGGTAACGGCTAGAAATCCTGCGTCCAACTGCTTCTGGACCTCTTCTTTGATTTTTACAGCCATGTCTGGTCTCGTCCTCCTGAGCTTCTGTTTGACTGGAGGGCAATCCTCTCGCAATGGCAAGCGATGAACCACGATGTCAGTGTCAAGTCCGGGCATATCCTCATATGACCAAGCAAAGATGTCACTATACTCTCGAAGCATCTCGACCAGTCTATGCTTGACATCATTCTGCAGCGCAGCCCCTACTCTGACATTTCTGACGAGCTCCTCAGAACCCAGATTTACAATCTCAATATCCTCCTCGTGAGGCAGAATAACCTTTTCTTCTTGTCTCAACAAGCGGGCCAACTCTTCCGGAAGGTCCTTGTCTTCATCAATCTCATCCTCGGCTTGATAGATCGGGCAATCCAAGTCGTAGTGAGCCGTAGAGGGTCCAGAGTCGATGTCGTCTGTTATGTGGATCCTGCAATAACAAGGGTTAAGTTTAAAGCAAGAATATGCAGGTTAGCACAAACCTCGTTGCCATTTTGCTGTTTTTCGAAATAAACATAAAACAGGAACAACAGAGAACACAATATTTGATTACGAAGAAAACGCCTTTTATTTATTAACAAAATGCATACACATAATCCAACAAGGCCCTGACAGTAAAACCACTATGCCCCGGGCAGGACATAGGGTTGTACAAAGATTGTAAAAAGCAAATCATTACTCTTCACTTGTCAGCTTGATAATCTCCTTGATGGTCCAATTGTGGAGGCGCTCGCCCGGCTTGCTCGGTTGAATCCAGGCGTCAAGATCGCAATCACTATCCCCGCTGTCCTCCGACACAGCGTTGATGCTCTCGAAAATTACTCCCCCCTTGGTGAACAGGATCGGCCCTTTCCCACGAGACGAGCTGCCAGAAGAAGATGAAGCTTCAGCTCCAGGAGAATACCCCAATCCAAACTTATCCTGCTTGATTGGTATATCCAAGACATGCCCCCAGCCTGGGGTGGAACCGGCTTCGACAACGGCCCGAGCTTCCTTAAACGAGGAGAGATTCATCCCCTGCTTCTCTGCGACGACAGGAGCTACCTCTTTTACCCTGACGGTTTCAAAGGCTTGGCAGAGCGTTTCATGGATCTCGCCATCCATTTCAACATATTTAAAGGACGACAGGTGGCTCACCATGATGTCCTCTTCAAAACAGACGGTCACTATGCTGCCCCCAACAGCATATTTAAGCTTCTGATGCAGCATGGACGTCACGACACCCGCAGAATGGATCCATGGCCGACCTAAGAGGCAACTATAGGCGGGCATGATATCCATGATATAGAAAACTGTATTGAACGTCTCTGGACCAACCTGAATTGGCAGGGTCAACTCTCCAAAGACGTGGCGCTTAGTTCCATCAAAGGCTTTCACGACCAGATCACTGGGCGTGCACAGCAATCCACGGGTATCCAACTTCATCAGTGCCTTCTTCGGAAGCACATTAAGCGACGAACCCGTATCCACCAGGACATGCGACATGACGGTACCTCTGCACTCTATCGAGACGTGCAAGGCGTTGTTGTGATCTCTTCCCTTAGGAGTCAGCTCCAGATCTGTGAATCCCAGCCCATTACCAGCATTGACATGGGCTACCACTTCTTCCAGTTGATTTACTGATATCTCCTGCGGCACGTATGCAGCATTCAATACCTTCAGTAATGCGTTGCGGTGCGCCTCAGATCACAGCAACAAGTTAAGAATCGAGATCTTTGATGGAGTCTGATGAAGATGATCTACAATTTTGTAGTCACTCTTTTTGATTAGTCGCATGAACTCTTCAGCATCTTTAACTAGCAAATCCTTTTCTGCCCCTGCAGGGCTCTCTTCGACAGCTTTACCTTTACCCTTATCCACGGCGTCAGCTCGGACCACTTTCTCTGCTGCAACCTCCGCTGGCGCAAACACTCTACCGCTTCTAGTGATACCACTGACCTCGGCAAGATTCTGCACAGTCGATCCGAATGGCTCTAGCTCTATCTTCTGACCATTACAATAAACTTCGGCGCCGTAATGCCATGGAACGGCATTAGTGCTTTCGAATGGGATCGGTCCGGCCCTGGTGATAGTAATAGTAGGCGGTCGGGGCGCAGAAATAGTGATAGGGTGACGAGGAATAGTGATGGTAGCAACTTCATCTGCCCGCTTCAGCATGACTTCCCCTGATGCACTTTCAACGCTCCGGCTGAACTGTAAAATACCCTCAGACATCAGGCTTTGGATACCTTCGATCAGCTGCTCACACCCATCAGGAAGTGTAGCACAGGTCATACATAATTCCCCGCATCCAGGAAAGAAGCCCTTCTTCAGCAACTTAGCCTTGACAAAACTCAACGGCGTCTTCAAATCTTTGACATCGGTCAGCAAGTCCGCACTCTCTTCAGTGATAACAGCATTCACTCCGCCCCCTTATGATGAGGCATGGGGTTTTTGGTAACGTTGGGCACGCTGTCAGAAAAGTTGATAACCTTGGCGTCCACCAAGTCCTGGACTTTGTGCTTAAAAGCTTTACAATTCTCGATCGTATGGCCAGATGCCCCAGTGTGGAATTCTCAAGTAGCATTGGCATCATACCCCGGTGGTGGTGCCCCTGTTAAGGGAGCCAACGTCCTCTTTTGAACTAATTGGAGCTGAAGCAACGTTTGCAAAAGCTGTGCATACGACATAGGTGGAGTATCAAAATGACGACTTGCCATAGGAGCCCGATTCTGATATCTTTTATACCCCTGCTGATTCTGCTGCTGAGGCTGCTGCTGCTGCTGCTGCGGTGGAGCAGCTGGGATATTTATGCTAGCAATCTGAGGCTGAGGGCCCTTGCCCTTTCTCTGAGCATTAGTGACAGCACTTGCATCCCCTTCTCGACGCTTGCCAGTATAGGGTTTTTTACTACCTCCTCCAGCTGAGGATGATTCGCCCTGAATTTTTCCGATATTTATACCGTTCTCAACATGCTCGCCCAGAGTGATGAGAGCCGAGAATGTTCCAGACATGCCACTGACCAGCTTTTCATAATAGATTCCAGGAAGGGTAGCCACGAACATTTGCATTAGCTCACGTTCAACCATCGGCGGTTGAACCCGAGCAGCCAATTCACGCCACCGCTGGGCGTATTCTTTGAAGCTTTCGTTGTTCCGCTGTGAGAGATTCTGAAGCTGAACTCGGTTGGGAGCCAAGTCTCTATTGTATTGATAGTGGAGGACGAACGCTTCTGCAAGATCTTTCCAAGTGCGCACAGTAGCGGGCTCCAAACCCATATACCATTCGAGCGATGGACCAGAAAGACTATCCTGAAAGAAGTGCATCAGCAGCTTCTCATCGTCAGAATAGGCGGACATCTTTCTATAATAAGATCGGAGGTGGACCCGGGGGCAAGTAGTACCCTTATACTTCTCAAAGGTAGGCACCTTGAACTTGTGAGGTACTTTAAAATCAGCAATCAACCCGAGTTTGGACATGTCAACGCCCAATGTGTTCTGATTTTCGATGTCTCTCATCTTGTCTTCCAGCACCTTGAACCTGAGTCGAGCTTCAGCATTCAGCTCTGCTTCTACACCTCTCTGAGAGAATATGTCATCCTGATGGTCCTCCAGCCACGGTTGAGGCACCAACAGATTTCCTGCACCAGCATTGCCGCTGACCGGCCCTATGTTAACATTGGCTCCCAAACTACCATTGCCGACGCCTGCCGCGTTGAGTCCGAGATTAGTCATCAGATTGCCGTTAGCACTACCGTTGCCCCCGGCAACAGGAACAACATTCTGTGGAGCATCCACTGGAGGAGGAGTAGGAACGGCCCCGCCGTGAAGTATGCCATTACTGTCAACCCTGGAGATCAAAGGTTGCACCAAAGTACGAAGCTGGTCCTGACCATTCGCAACTACTTGCATCAGCTCCATAAAACGATCCATCCGTTCACGGAGCTCTTGAACATCTGACTGCACCTGGTCCATTATCCTTGTCTGATTAGCGCGAGTTGAGTAGCGGTGAATGAGTTTTTGATCAATCCTGGAGATCGAAAGCAGCTCGGAACCTGTGTACCTGGAAAACCTTGCAACATTAAAGGTTAGGAAAAGCCACAAAATGTATGTCATGCAAAATGCTTTATGCAGATGTATGCGTGTGTCTGTGTGCTTGAGAGATTTCCCCCGATCCGGGCACCTTAGTACCAATGCTAATAATAAGGAGGGGGATCTGAGCCCAATCATGGACACAGCAATCTCACATATAGTATCAGCAATAGTTAGATTCGACACATCAAGGACCGAGAACTCGCACGCAACAATCTTTCTGAGAGAGGCTGTAGTAACACAATAAGAGGCGAGAGATCCTGGATCGGGGAAACGGTACCTGTCACGGACACACGCCAATGGAATGCGAATGATTATGCAAACTAATGCAAAATGCAGGCATGCAATAATATATCCAGGTGGCTGCTGTGGAGATTTGGTATCAACAGTCACTGATGAGAAGGAAACCCCGGTGTAAAACCACTGATCTGATCTGCTAAGAATAACCATCTGATAGGATCGAGATCAAAATTCTGCCCTGACAAGAATAGGTGCCTGATAATAAGGACCCGGGATGTATGATCAGAAAACGTCCGCTGATGAAGTCTTCAGACCCCAAATCAAAAATCTGCCCTATCAAGAACAAACACACAGCTGCTAATGAGATCTCCAGACCCCACTCAAAATCTGCCCTATCCAGAACAAACCACTGATAACAATATCCTGATCGAAACCTGCTCTATCGAGAACAGACAAACACCCGATGATAAGATCCTCTGATCAAACCCTTGCTCTATCAAGAACATATCTGCAACTGATAACTTTGATATCAACATAACTGACTCACTGTCAAGAAAACCAGGTGGTCTGGAGGTCAAAGTTTCCTGCAATATCCCCACCCCACTCACAGGTATGGACCTAATCCACGGACAAAGGTACGGCATCCTACGCGGTCATCAGCGTCACAGACTTTCATGAGTGACGATACGATTCCCAGAAGGAGTGGCATCATCAAGTCATGAAGAGGCCTCACTTAGCTGATTTCCAAATGATCGGTCCCCAGAGTCGACAACCCTCACGTCTGGACTCCCCTCAGATCCTCAGGACCGGAAAGGAGCACCTCTGCAAGAATCTCGTCTGAGCGCATATTTTCGTAGGGAACTGTGCCTGCTCAGCAGACAGGTTCGTCTACTACTTCTCCGCAACTATATCTAGGTGTGTACTCAAGCCCAGGTCCGACTTTTCACTCACAGTAACATCCCTCTCCCACAGCAGCACAGATAATCATATCAAACTGGAAATAAAATGCGGGAAATAAAGTGCGGGAAGTAAAAATGCGATAAATAAACGCAACCTAATAAGCAAACACACAAACGATAGGATTGACTCTCATAGGGAACTGGAGAACCAGAGATTCTGGGTTCGTTCCCCAGCAGAGTCGCCAGCTGTCGCTTGCGCGAAAATAAGGTGCCGGCATGACAGAAGAGTCGCCACCTTTCGTTATTTATCCCTCAGAGCGGGAAAGGAAACAATCAGAAAAACCTGACGAATAAGGGTAAGACAAGGTCATCGCAACCATTGTCTGGGTTCGGGAGTCGGTTACGCAAGGGGAAGGTATTAGCACCCCTCACGCCCGTCGTACTCGACGGGATCCACGCTTGTTTGTTTACTTGGACGGGTTGGTTTTATTCTATCTACCTATCAAGGCTGGCTGAAAAAGAAAAGAAAAGTGACTCGGCAAAGCGTCGCGCTTTATGCCTACGTATTCTCATCAGAGAATGAGAAATCAGAGTCAACGTAGTTCGGCCTACGAAGGATTGAGGGGAAAGGTTGCTCGCTAGGATGTCGCATCCTATGCCTACGTACTTTCATCTGGTATGAAAGATCAGAGTAAACGTAGTTCGGCTAACTACGGGTTATCTCCTAAAAGAAGTGTTTTTTTATTGTGTTTGCGATTTCAACCGCACTAGAGACTATGACTTGAGAGTGAATGCGTCGCATGTCACCCAAAGGGCACCATACTAAACATCCATCCTCAGATAGCTTAAGGCTCGTAGCGTACGAAAGAAATCATTCATGATTACTGTATTTTAAACTGCTTCGATATGAGAAGAGAACAGGCCCAACTAGGGGGGAGACTACCAAGTTCTACTGTTGTCATGCATAGGTTTCAACCTAAAAGTCTATCATCAAGTCCTTATCAAAGGATATGAGAGTCCTAAGGGATCATGTCAATGATACACCAAAACAGACAAAAGCATCAGCTTTAACAGTAAAATGCATGCAATGCAAGTGAGGGAGGAAATGTGTGTGGGGCTTCAGCCTCCACAAGCTCGTCTCAACCTTAAGCCAGTCATGAAATCACAGTAATCATACTGAAATAAACAACATGCTATCAAGCAATATACAGATAAAAGAAATGAAGTGCCATCAGGCAAACAAAACAAATGCTTGAGAAGGAATCATCTACTCTCTAATCCTAGCCCTAACACAGAATATGATCAAATCTAAGCAAAGCCCTAAAGCAAAACCTAACCAAAAGAAATCAATTCCAGTCTTCAAGCTTCAGAGCAAGCTTACCAAAGAAAGGGAGCTAAGTAAGCAGACTCATAGTGTCTTCCTCAGGAAAGCACTAGGAGGTGTATACTCAGGAGTCATACCCTATGTGGCTCAACCACTGTGATCAGTTTACATTCCTCCTCAGGAGAAACTAAACTCACAAGCAGGCTCCAACATCACTGGATATTTAGGAAATCCTATCTGAACTAGTGGAACTAAGTGAATAGACCCATAGGACCTTCCTCAGGAAAGTACTAGGAGGCTTCCACTTAGGAGTTGTATCCCATGTGGCTCAACAACTGTGATCAGTTTACATTCCTCCTCAGGAGAAATTAAACTCACAAGTTGGCTCCAACATCATTGGATACTTGAGGAATCCTAGATAAACTAATGGAACTAAGTGAATAGACCCATAGGACCTTCCTCAGGAAAGTACTAGGAGGCTTCCACTTAGGAGTTGTATCCCATGTGGCTCAACAACTGTGATCAGTTTACATTCCTCCTCAGGAGAAATTAAACTCACAAGTTGGCTCCAACATCATTGGATACTTAAGAAAGAGGTGAGAAGAAAGAATGAAAGTCATTCATAGTGCCTTCCTCAGGAAAGTACCATGAACTTCCTTCAAACTTCAAGATCTCAAACCTCACAGACAGGGAATAATCCCCAAGCTCTAGGTCTCTGAGTCTTGATCTACCATTTTCTCTTCATCATGCTCCTCAACAAGATCTTCAAGACAACACAAGCCCCACAACAAATTCCCCAAAATAAACCCCATAGATGAACAGATAACCACAGGACAGACAAAATCATCAGCTAACTTCAGAAAATACCTAAAAATACTAAAACAAGAGGGAAAAATCTATCAATCATTCACAAGGGTCTACAACATCTACCCATAACATCCACATATGCCCCTACCCAAGAATCAAGACAAAACTATCTAAAGAAAAAGAATTTCCTTACCTATGCACAACCTAAACCCTAATTAGGATACCCTAATGCTAACCTAATTAATCTAATCAAATTTTAAACTAAAAATCAAGAATTAAATCCTATGGGGAACTATGATTCAATATCTAATCACACAAAAAATAATGAATTAAAAATCCTAAGGGAAGGTCTTAAAAGAAAATCTACAAAATTGGATACCAAACTAAACATATTTAAAAGCTATTTAAAAGAAAAATCTATTAAAAATAGGAAAAGAAAATAAAATGGAAATTTTATTTATTTATATTTTCTAGACAAATTCATGGACACATAGAAAAAACAAGGATTAAAAAATGTTTAATTTTCTATTTTTTGTGAATTTTATAAAACAAGAAAATATTAAAGGAATTAAAAATAAGAGAATGAAAATAAAGGGGAGGGGGTGAAAATAGCAAGACACACTAGTTCAATTCCTGGTGGGCCAGATATGGGGTGGTGTGGATAGCATTCTGAGATAGGCCCACACGCTTCCACTAATTGAAACGGCAGCGTTTGGCCATTTGAAATCTCCCTCCAATCTCGCTCGATCTGGACCGTAGATGATGTGGAATTGTCAACGAATCCAACGGCAGGAGCATCATCTTCTCCAACCAGCCCTTAGGGTTTTCAGAAACCCTAGCCCATGCGCAGATCTTCCATCTCTTATATCTCCCTCGATACGCCATGAAATGACACGATCTAAAAACCAAAATGAATCTCCTCCTCACCCTCTACAAGACTGTAGCCATAGATTCCTCTAAAACCTAACCACTCAAGAAATACACACGATGGAAGCTCTGTCCATCATAGTTTGCACCTGGTATGCACGATCATGATCTTGACTGAAACTAACCTAGAATGATCTACACTTCATGGTGATTATTCTAAACTACAAAACTAAGGTTATAGTACACTAAGGCACTAGTTCTTGAACTCAAAACAGAAATGGCCATAACACAAACCTACATGTAATGCTTTCAAACTCACCATGATTCATCCTATATTGGTCTTTATCACATTTCTCCTAACCACATGATCTAACTATGCATCAATAATGAGATTCAAAAGAAAACGCATACCTTGCAAGTGGTGATGGCTATGGTGTTTCTCTTCCAATTCAAGCCTTGGTGCTCTCTTGGAATGATCTTCAATGGCTCTATGTGCTTCTGTTTGCAGTAGTTTTTGCTCACACTTCTTGAATCAACCTAGCCAATCCTTTATGCAAGTTGGAGTGAAGCTTGTGATCTCATGAACCAGCCACGAATTCTCCTTGATTTTTCTTGCCAAATACTCAATGTTGCTTGTAGATGATGATGATAATCAGAATTGTAGTGATGGATGAAGTTTCAATGGGGTTTGGAATGAAAATGCACTTTTGGAGTGAAGGAATCAAAGTGTAGTATGCAAGCTCTAAGAATCTCTCACCAATGCATGGAGCCACTCTAGGGCTTATATAGATGAGAATAGAAGCCTCTAGAACTTTGGAGAACCTTCCATGAAGTTTCTAGAATGTATCACGCAATGAGAATTTGAATTTGTCATCTTGAGTGAATCTCATGCAATCTCATGATAAACCATGCAATCTTACTTAAATTCTCCCCATATGATATTATGACATGAAAATAAGGTCTTACAAACCCTTATGTAGCATTTTCTCCTTTTTCCTTTTGGTGCCTTAAGATGCAAGAATGAAATTTACAAAGCAACTCCAATTTTTAAGCCTAAACTCAAAAATGTGGATAAACCATTGTTTTTAAAATGATTTTTGGAGTCAAAATGACATATTGGATGACCCATTTTGGATTTGTAGATCTCTCAAACCAAAATTCCATTTCAACTTTTTCAACTTATAAGCCATTTACAAGCCATTTGAACCACTTTTAAAAATCCATGCTCTAGGCTTTTCCAACAATCCATGACCACTTTTCTAGGCTTAAAATGCCATTTTGAACAACTTTCATGTTTTGAGTTTTTTCATTTAAGGCTTGGAAACAGGAGATATGGCCTTTGCTTAAAATGACCTATAACTGACAAATGACCAAAATACCCCTGTCTTGTTCAAACCATAAGTTGAGTTCCACAAGTCCTATCAAGGACTTCTACCACTCAAATTAAATCTAAGACGATGACCTCCAACATTCATGTTGACCAAGAGACCATAGGAATCATCCTACTAGGGCAAAAGTTGTCTGCAAGTTGGGTGACTTTCAAGGACCCAGATTCACACACCTCTGCTGACCTGTAATTTGTCAAAACCATAACTTGAGCTCTGTAACTCCTATCAAGGACTTCCACCACTCAAATTAAAGCTAAGAACAAGATCTACAACATTCATGTTGTGGGGAAGATGAGATATCAATCACATCTTGAGCTAAAACTGCCTGGAAGATAGGGATCAAATTAGGGTTTTTTCACTGCCAATCCTCAGAAACCCTGACTTGAAACTTCTCAAACTCCTCAATCATGATGAGTTGGTCTAGGAATCATATTTATAACATCTCTATGCATCATTCCATGATCTCATGGCCCTTGGATTGGGTCTCAACCTTCTCCAAATCTTCAGTTATCCTAGGGTTGACCCAGTCAAAACCCTAATTCTACCATTCATGGTTGAATCTTCTGAATTCTTGCATAAAGACCTCTCTGGGATTCATGATGGCTATCAAGACATATCATACACTTTCTCAAAGCATCAAGTTCATTCTCAAAGTCTCAGAATCATCTGAGGAGCACCCACAACTCTCAAGCTATGAAGCACACAACCCTGGTCTCAACAAATTCCTCTGAGGATCTCTTGAACTTTCTAATGAAGGTATCAACTTTCAAACACTCAATGAATAAATAATTGTTGGTCAAATTTTGGGGTGCAACAACTGGTACTTTGACAGTGGGTGTTCTAGACATACGACTGGAGTAAAGAAGTTCCTTATGAATATTAAGTTCCACTTCATCAGTTATGTCACTTTTGGTGATGGTGCCAAAGGTGAAATTAAAGGAGTTGGAAGACTAACCTGCACATGATTCCCTAGTCTTGATAATGTTCTCCTTGTGAAAGGATTGACTGCTAATTTGATAATCATAAGTCAGTTAAGTGATCAAGGTCTAAATGTGAATTTCACCAGGTCTGGATGCTTGGTTACAAATGAGATGAATGATGTTCTAATGAAGTGAGTTAGGACTAAAGACAACTGTTATTTGTGGGTTCCTTAATAAACTACATGCTTTTTCACTTGCTTAGTTCTCAAGAAAGATAAAGTCAAGGTATGGTCTCATAAACTTGGACATCTGAGTCTCAAAGGTATACAAATAATTATGTCTGAAGAGGCCTTTGGAGGTGTTCCTAAGCTCAGAATAGAGGAAGGAAGAATCTGTGGGGAGTGTCAAATTGGGAAGTAAACCAAGATGTCACACCCAATGTCATAACATCAGACTACGCCCATAGTTCTAGAACTTATTCGTATGGACTTAATGGGGCCAATGCAGGTTGAGAGCTTGGGTGGGAAGAGGCATGCCTTTGCGGGTGTTGTTAATACTTCTGGTTTGAATGTTTCAAATGTGTTATCTCTGAAATTGTGAGTCTAGATAAACCTAAAGCAGAAGAAACTCTAAGTTAATATAGTTTGAATGTTGTTGTTAATGACACTGTTGATACAAGTGTTCATATGACTCTCTATAAGATCTTGGTTACTGACCCTAAGTCTGATGTTGTGTCAAATGTCGCAACATCCTTGGCCCAACCTGATCATCCTGTTGAAACCACACAAGAAAACTTTTAGAGTGAGTCTCCTAAAAAAATCTCATGAGAATGTGGCTGAAGATGATTCTGTTGATGATAAAAGAGATGATTATGATGATAATGGTATGTTTGCTGAAGATAAAGAAGAGAGTGTTAGTGTGAATAAGGATCAGTCTATTGACATTGTCAATATAGATGGTTTAGATTCTGATGATGAGCCTATAGAAAAGAAACTGGCTCCTGGTATTGTTAAAAGATTAGGGAATAAAAAAGGGAAGGTTGTTGTGTCTACAAGCAAGACTTCTAAGGCATCCAAGAAAAGTACTAAGGTTGGACCTAACAAAGGATGAAGTAAAAGTGTGGCCCCTGCTACCAAGAAAATGTTATTGACAAGAGAGGAAGTTCCCTCAAGTGACTCTGAATATGATGTCGAACAAGATGTTCAAGACATCATGCCTTTTGCTAAGAAAAAAGGGCATTGTGGTGCAGACCATGCAGCTAAGGATGAGTATATTATTGCAGGAAGCAGTTACTCTTAATTTATTTGAATGAAACAAATGCTAAAGGATTATAATGTCAAACGGGATGTCATGACATTATATTGTAAGAACCTGAGTGCAATCAATTTATCTAAGAATCCCATCCAACATAGTAGGACAAAGCATATTAACATTCGTCATCATTTTATTAGGGATCTTGTTGAGGACAAAATTGTTACTCTTGAGCATGTTTCCACTAAGAAGCAACTGACAAACATATTTACTAAGGTTTCAGATGCAAATCAGGTTGATAAGTTAAGGGCCGAATTGAGAATTTGCATATTTAAGGAACTATAGCTATTACAGGTGTGTAGGAGTGCAAATAGTACTTTTTCTTCCCTCCATTCAGTGGTGAATCCTATTGAGAATGATGGTTTGATGAAGATTTTTTCTGGTGTTGGTGGTTGTTATGGGATGCTGGGGAAGAAATTCATTGTACACATTTCTAAGGACTCTAATAGTAAGATAAGTAAGGAGTACAATAAGGTTTATGACAAAGGTAAATGTATGTAGTTTTCTCCTAAAATTATCAACAGGTTTATGGGTAGGAGCGAGGAGGAGCAAGCTGAGTTTGAAGTGACTGATAATGGTGTTATTCTCAGTCAGCACACTAGTATTTTGGTCAGCTCTGATGTTGCATGTAAGAGGAAATCTTCTCTTTTTTTGCACTATAAGTTGTTTGCAGGGACGCATGTCCCAAAAAATGTCGTGACATCTAGTGAGGTGGTAATAAAGATGAGGAAACAGATAGCAGTGCTGACATCTGTTGTACCCAGTTTGTTTTGTGTCTATATCTACTACATGGGTTGTTTTTTTGCTTCTAGTGAATGTATGGTTCTTTTGACTAGCTTGTGGCTAAAAAGGGGAGTAATTAGTATGTTTTCTTGGTAGATGTTTGTTTCCCTGAGTATTACTTGAGGGGGAGTAGTTGCTTTTGCTCCTGATCTGGTGTTTAGGGGGAGCATGATATTTTGTTGCTAACATCCTGATTGGAGATGACTTTGTTGCCGATGTCTTGGCTGTTGGTGTAAGCCCTAGAGGCCAATACTTTTTGGTACTTGTATCAGATTATTCGTTTAATAATAAAAGGCATTTCTTTATTATGTTTGTCTTTCAGAATAATAAAGTCCCTAGAATAGTTAGTCTGTTTAATGAAATGTTAAGTGTGACTTAATCATGAGATCCCATTAAACATAAAGACATTATTCTTAAAATATCCGTAGTCAAGCTTTATTGCAAAGTGGGATAACATTAAAAGCATTGAGACTATTATGAAGATAGACTGATGATCACATCTCATGGATCATGGATAAAGAGTTATCAAGTCTTGACATAGGTATAAATATTAGGAGTAATATTTATACCGGATTGACCCGCTATGAGAATACTACATAGTATGTTATGCAAAGTGTCATAAGTTATTCTCATGGTGATAATGGTGTATTACCACCCTTCGACCTGAAACCACTATGGACCCTAGATGTAGAGTCGGGTGCTTTATTGCTGATCAAACATTATCCGTAACTGGATGATCATAAAGACAGTTGATGGGCACTCCACGAAGCATGCTGAGGGACATGAGTGTCCTAGATGGAATTTGCCAATCCTGCATAACAGGAGAAATGTCTAAGGGCCCAATATTGAACTGGACAAGGATGACACAGTGTATGCCTTGTGTTCAATATAGACATAGGGGCAAAAGGGTAATTGTACAAACATATATTATCACGAAAAAGGTTTTGTCAGATCACATGACATTTTCGTGACTTGGGTAGCAGTGATGTGTTGCTAGATACCGCTTACTGTTTATTATGTTAAATATATATAATTTAATATAATTACCAACGTTACGAAATCCTACAGGGTCACACACATAAGGACAGTTTGATGAGAAATAGAGAAATCAAAGGAACACCGTAAGGTACGGTGCACTTAAGTGAAAAATAGAAATTCGGATAATATAATAATAATTATTGTTATTTTATAATGGTTATAAAATAATAATAAAATAAATATATTTATTATAATAATAGTTATTATAATAATATATAATATTATTATGGATCATGTGAATTAGGGTTTTAGCCCGCAGCCCATAAGAGAGTCTATAAAAGGAACCCTTGTGATGAAGTTTCACTTGATGCAATTTCGTTTTTGATTCTCTTTTCTCACTCAAATAATTCCGTTCGTAAGCAGCTAGCACTGTGACCGGAAGCTGTTCGTGTGGACTGAGTAGAGGCGTTGCACTTCATCAACGCTTGTGATCGCTGCATCAAAGATCTGAATCGCCACAAAGAGGTAACGATTCTATCACTGACCATGCTCATTCGTGAGGATCACTAAAGGAAAATTTTTGTTTTCCGCTGCGTTTAGATCGCAATTTTCCTTCATTGGCGTCTTGGGAGAATTTATTTTTCTTTATAGAATTTTTTTTAAAGCTTCTACGAGCTTGTGTCTGTTATACTATGTGGTTCTATGTGACAAGGGGAGTAAAGATCTGAATTACTGCTCTTGAAATTCAAAGGGAGTTTGATAGTTTGGTGCTTAGGGCTTTCTAAGTGTGTTTGCTTTGATGTCAGAGGGGATGTTCTGACAATGTGTTTAGTTCACTGTGATTTTAGACGGGATGTTATGACATTGTGTTTTATTTTTTTGGAGGATCTTGGTGTAGGAAAGTTTATTTCTTTTTGTTTATTTATATCTCTGTGAGGCTGGTTTTCTTTTTCTGATGCGTGTGCCTTTGGTTAGTTTTAGTTTTTTTTTTGTATGCCTTGTGTTTTGTAATTGATTGTGGTTCTCCAGTATTCCATGCAAAGGTTGTTTTAGCCAAAATTTTTCAACAGGGGAGATTGTAGGTTCTATGGTTTTGGATTGACAGAAATTTTGTTAAAACAATTTTTAACAAGATGTTGAGACAACTGTCGTGACAAGTTAGTCAGACATCATGATCAGTATGATGTTGGGATATGTGGCCAGAACATGTTATATCAAAAGTTTAGGGCTAGGGAGATTTGTTATTTAAAGTGTGAAATTCTCTCTTGCTTTAGTTCACACACTGTCGTAGTCCAAGGAGGGTAATTTAGGAACTTTTGTCTATGTCAGAAGTTCATGTATTTCATAAAAAAGAACTTTGAGACATTTAAGGAAACATGAGATTTGATTTGATTTGTTCCTGTAGAAGATTGGATTTAGACCTGATCTTTAAGAAATAATATATTATGGATCTGAATTTAATAATATATTATTTTCAGAATATTATGGAATTTAATAATATATTATTATCCAAAATATTATGGATATGCTATTTAATTTAGCTCTATTTTCTCATCAATTCCATATTTTTAGAAGGCTATTTAAAGGCGTTTTTAAACCTAAAATAAAAAACTAAGTCGTGTGTGTGCAAGGAGATTTTAGGGTTTAGTGTGTTCTTTGTTATTTGTGATTATCTCTTATGTCTTTTGACATCTAAGTTGGTCTATGTTGTTTGTGCATTTGTGAGCCATTCATGTACCCCTTAGATACTTGAATTGGACCGAGATTCAAGTTATAATCACTCCCAAACTTTTAAGCAAATAATGGATTTTGTGTCATTGAAAGTGTGACTTCTATTATTCATTATTGTTGAGTTTGTCACTGATGTGTGACTGGTGGAAAGTGAGAGGGGTCTCATATCTAGAAGTTCCTAGGTAGAAATAACACAGGTAGTGATCATGTGAGTAGCTTGTAAAACAGAGGTTGTTTGTTGTGGCTTAAAACTAATACTATTATAGCAGATTTCTTTCCATGCTTGGATGCCCCCAGATATAGGTGAGGTTGTACTGAACTGGGTTAAAAACTTCCTTGTATTATTTACTTCCTTCAATTCTGTTTAAATTATTCATTGTTAATTATGCTATTATGATGTCTTAGCATAGCATTCGACATCCTGGTTTTCTGACATCGTATACGACATCTATCCACTTAGTGCTAGAATTTCACCTGGTTCACCCTGCTCAAACCCCAAATCCACCCTGCTGGGATTCAGGACAAGACACAAATCTATAATTCTTATATTGCAACTTGTCTCTTTCATCAACAACAACAACATAATGAATGCATGTCATAACACGTCAATGCAACAACAAGATAATGTTTAAAGACCCCTGTCGCCAATAAACAAAACATGCATTGACTCAATGGTAATAGTTCCCCTCCCGAACTATCTTCCCACAACAACATACTCACAATTCAAAAACATAATTAATGCTCATACAACAACATATCATCATCACAATTCAACAACATAATTCATGCTCATACAACAACACATCATCATCACAATTCATAACAATTAACATAACATCGTCATATCGTATGCACATATTTATCATTCATCAAATACTTCATAAAATGGGTTAAAATAATGTTTAATCATTAAGTCATTCTAACACGTCATTTAAACATATTTAATGGATCATAGCAGTACTTCAAACATCAATAAGAGTCAAAAGAATAGAAATTTGCAATTTAATATCCAGACTCGTGACAGGTTACCCGTCGCGATAGTGACGCCCGTCAACAACCTCAAAACTCCAGAACATCACCTACATAACTATCGGCTAGAAAGACAAGCCTGGGCAACATGACGGGTTACCTGCCACGGTCGTGAATGTAAATTCATTTTAATTTTCAATGTCTACTTCATGGTTTATCTTTTTTTAAAGAGTGTTAATCTTTAACTTGTATTCAGGTTTTGAGACAGCGGAAACACTTCACTTTACCCATTTTTTAACCATTGACAAAAATAGATTTCAATGGAATTATAGCTAGTGTTTAAAGCAAGTTTGAAATATGACACTTTTAAAGAAATAATAAATACATTCAATAAAAATAAAAACTGTGTTTATGCTGCAGAAATATTTTCATTTTAATTTTCAATGTCTGCAACATGAATGTAAATTATAAGATAGATTTATGATATAATAATTATATTTGTAAAAAAACAAATGACTCCAAATCTATTTTTATCTTTTAATTATATCTTTTAATTAATACTTTAAATTTTTTATTTTACACTTTTTGTATTAATGTTACTTCAAATATATTAATAAATGATAAAAATAATTTAATAAAATAACTATTTTCGTTTTTATTTATGCGTAAAAATTTATTAACAAATTTTTATAAGACAGTAAGACAACATTCCTTTAGACTATAATTTATCACTTTTATACACACAAAAAAAGAAATAAATAAAAGAATGTGAGAGAGACAGACATAAAGGTACGTGTCTTTGGCATCTTAAAGGTAGGGCGCAGCCGAGTCCTATTCGTGATTTTAATACAGTGCAGTCTCTCAATCTGTCCGAACGCCAACTGGTTATTTTGAGCTGGACTTGAACCATATGAGAAAGGAAAGACCATAACTAGGATTCAACACTATTATTTGGTTTATCTTTTTTGAAAGAGTGTTAAACTTTAACTTGTATTCCGGTTTTGAGACACCAGAAACACTTTAGTTTACCAATTTTTTAACCATTGACAAAAATAGATCTCAATAGAATTATAGCTAATATTTCAAGCAAGTTTGAAATATGACACTTTTAAAGAAAAAATAAATACATTGAATAAAAATAAAAACTGTGTTTATGCTGTAGACATAATTTCATTTTAATTTTCAATGTCTGCATCATGAATGTAAATTATAAGATATATTTATGATATAATAATTATATTTGTAAAAAAAATTAATGACTCCAAATCTATTTTTGTTTTTTAATTATATATTTTAATTAATACTTTAAATTTATTATTTTACACTTTTGTATTAATGTTACATCAAATATATTAATAAATGATAAAAATAATTTGATAAAATAATTATTTTCGTTTTTATTTATGCGTAAAAATGTATTAAAAAATTTCTATAATGCAGCAAGACAACATTCCTTTAGACTATAATTTATCACTTTTATACTAAAAAAAATGAATAAATAAAAGAATGTGAGAGAGAATGACACAAAGGTATGTGTCTTTGGCGCCTTAAAGGTAGGGCGCAGCCGAACCTTATTCGTGATTTTAATACAGTGCAAGTGCAGTCACTCAATCTATCCAAACGCTAACTGGTAAGTTTGAGCTAGACTTGAAACATATCAGAATGGAAAGACCATAAGTATGATTAATCACTATTATTTGGTTTATCTTTTTTTAAAGAGTGTTAATCTTTAACTTGTATTCAGGTTATGAGACAACACAAACACTTCACTTTATCCATTTTTAAACCATTGACAAAAATAGATCTCAATAGAATTAAAACTAGGGGTTCAAGCAAGTTTGAAATATATCACTTTTAAAGAAATAATAAATACATTCAACAAAAATAAAAACTGTGTTTATGCTGTAGAAATAATTTCATTTTAATTTTCAATGTCTGCATAATGAATATAAATTATAAGATATATTTATGGTATGAAAATTATATTTGTAAAATAATTAATGACTCCAAATATATTTTTATCTTTTAATTATATCTTTTAATTAATACTTTACATTTATTATTTTAAACTTTTTGTGTTAATGTTACTTCAAATATATTAATAAATGCTAAAAATTATTTGATAAAATAACTATTTTTCGTTTTTATTAATGCGTAAAAATGTATTAACAAATTTCTATAAGACAGCAAGACAACATTCCTTTAGACTATAATTTATCACTTTTATATAAAAAAAATGAATAAATAAAAGAATGTGAGAGAGACAGACACATGTGTCTTTGGCGCCTTAAAGGTAGGGCGCAACCGGACCCTATTGGTGATTTTAATACAGTGCAGTTTCTCAATCTGTTCTAATGCTTCAAGCAGGTTTGAACCGTTGGCAAAAATAGATCTTAATAGAATTATAACTAGTGTTTCAAGCAGGTTTGAAATATGGCACTTTTAAAAAAAAAAAAAAATACGTTCAAGAAAAATAAACACTGCTTATGCTATAGAAATAATTTCATTTTAATTTTCAATGTCTGGATCATGTATGTAAATTATAAGATATATTTACGATATAATAACTATATTTGTAAAAAAAACTAATGACTCTAAATCAATTTTTATCTTTTAATTAATACTTTATATGTATTATTTTATATAAGGCAGCAAGACAACATTCCTTTAGACTATAATTTATCACTTTTATACACACAAAAAATGAATAAATAAAAGAATGTGAGAGAGACAGACACAAAGGTATGTGTCTTTGGCGCCTTAAAGGTAGGGCGCAACGGACCCTATTCGTGATTTTAATACAGTGCAGTCTCTCAATCTGTCCGATTATTTTGAGCTGAACTTGAACCATATGAGAAAGGGAAGACCATAAGTAGGATTCAACACTATTATTTGGTTTATCTTTTTTCAAAGAGTGTTAAACTTTAACTTGTATTCAGGTTTTGAGACAACATAAAAACTTCAGTTTACCAATTTTTTATCCATTGACAAAAATAGATCTCAATAGAATTATAGCTAGTATTTCAAGCAAGTTTGAAATATGACACTTTTAAAGAAATAATAAATACATTCAATAAAAGTAAAATTGTGTATATGCTGTAGAAATAATTTCATTTTAATTTTCAATGTTTGCATCATAAATGTTTGTAAAAAAATTAATGACAACAAATCTATTTTTATCTTTTAATTAATACTTTAAATTTATTATTTTACACTTTTTGTATTAATGTTACTTCAAATATATTAATAAATGATAAAAATAATTTGATAAAATAAATAATTTCGTTTTTATTTATGCAGAAAAATGTATTAACAAATTTCTATACAGTGATTTTGTGATTGGGCTTTGCTGCCTTGAAGGCAGCAAGACAACATTCCTTTAGACTATAATTTATCACTTTTATATAAAAAATGAATAAATAAAAGAATGTGAGAGAGACAAAAATAAAGGTATGTGTCTTTGGCGCCTTAAAGGTAGGGCGCAGCCGAGCCCTATTCGTGATTTTAATACAGTGCAGTCTCTCAATATGTCCATGTTGGAAATTCACCTCACACCCTATGAAGAATTCCCTTCAATCTTGATCTCAAGATTGATGAACAAACCCACAATATGATAATGATGGTAATAACAAGTAATTATCAAGAACAACAAAAGAGAAGAAGAATAACAAACAAGAAAGAGATGAATGAGAGAAGAAGTATTTGGAGAGAATGTGTTACCCACAACTGTGGGATTTCTTATTGAACTTTCACTTGCTAACTGCAACTGTGAAATCTGTTCTGTTGTGATGTAGAATACAAAGCAAGGCACCCTATTTATAGTTTTAGGTTTACACTAGCCAAAACATAAAAGGCCCAAAATATTCTAAATCAAATTTAATCATATGATATCAAATCTAATCATATGATATCAAATCTAATCATATGATATCTAATCATATCATATCAAATTAATCATATGATATCAAATCTAATCATATGATATCAAATCTAATCATATCAAATCATAATGAATTATATTTAACACACCACCTAATTCATTGTGTCTAAACTGTCTACATTCATCATGGCCCTTAGTCTTCTGAAGGCTTCGACCTGCACTCCCTTCGTCATGATATCTGCAATCTGATTCTCAGTTCTGCAGTGTTCCAACTTCATCTTCCCTTCTGCTACCCGCTCTCGGAGATAATGGAACCTCATTTCGATGTGCTTGCTTCGACCATGAGCTATTGGATTCTTTACCAAGTTGATAGCTGACATGCTGTCTATCTTCATGGTAATTGCTCCATGATTCTTCCCTGTGATTTCTTCGCCTTGTTTCACAAACCCAGCTGGTTGTGCAACATAAACTTCTTCGTCTAAGGGGCCATTAAGGAATGTACACTTCACGTCCATCTGACATGTGTGTCAGTTGTTCATATTTGCTAGACCAACAACCAACCTGATTGTTTAGATTCTAGCAACAGGTGCGAATACTTCATCGAAGTCGATTCCTTCCTTCTGAAGAAATCCTTTCGCCACAAGTCTCGCCTTGTGTCGAGTTACTTCTTCTTTAGGATTTACCTTTACCTTGTAAACCCACTTCACATCAATTGCCTTCTTGCCTTGTGGCAATTCGACAAGTGACCAGGTATCATTGACTTCGATGGACTCCAACTCTTCAGTCATTGCTTTCATCCACTTCGAATCTTTCAATGCCTCAGATGCATTGACAGGTTCGACATCTGCGTAAAAAGCATAATGTACCAACTCACCCTCTTCATCGACTACATCATCTGATGTAATTACACATTCTTGCAACCTTGCAGGCATGTGTCTTGTTCGTCGAGGTCTGCTTGAACCTGCTTCATCTGCAACTGGTTCCTGTCGAACTTCTATTTCGACTTCAGTGGCTGGTTCTTCACAAGAGATTCTCACTGAATCCTTCTTGGAATTCTCAGTCTAATCCCATTCTTTAAGCTCATCTATGATCACATCCCTGCTGATCACTACCTGCTTATTCATTGGGTCGAACAACTTGTAACCTCCTGTCGAATGATATCCTATCAAGATCATCTGATTCGACTTATCATCAAGCTTCCTTCTCAACTGATCTGACACATGTCTATGTGCTATAGATCCAAACACCTTCAAGTGACTGAGACTAGGCTTGACACCAGACCAACATTCTTCTGGTGTGATTCCTTCAAGCTTCTTCGTCGGACATCTGTTCAATATATATGTTGCTGTCGAAACTGCTTCTCCCCATAATTCTTTAGGTAGATGTTTTCCATTCAACATATTTCTCACCATATTCATGATGGTTCTGTTCTTGCGTTCTGCAATTCCATTTTGTTGTGAAGTGTAAGGTGGCACCACCTCATGCACAATCCCTTCTTTTACACATAGTGTATCGAACTCTTTCGACACATACTCTCCACCACCATCAGTCCTCAAAATTTTCAGCTTTCGACCACTCTGTCTTTCGACCATGGACTTGAATCTGGAAAATACCTCAATCAAATCACTTTTCTTCTTGATGAGGTAAGTCCACAGCTTTCGGCTGTAATCATCTATAAACGTGACAAAGTATCTATTGCCACCAATCGAATCCACCTGGATTGGACCACATACATCAGAGTATATGACTTCAAGTATTGCCTTCGACTTCCTTCCTGCATCCTTGCTGAAGCTATTCTTGTGTTGTTTCGACTGAACACACTCTTCACAGACTTCACTTGGAATGTCGATTTCTGGTAATCCTGAAACCATATTTCTTCTCTTCAGTTCTTTGATGTCATTAAAGTTGAGATGACCTAGTCGAAAATGCCATAACCACTCATCTCTGCTGGCTGCAGTTGCTAGACATCTATGCTCTATCACATTTAGTCCAATCTTGAAGGTCCTATTCTGAGACATTGGAGCCTTCAAGATTAATCTACCACCTGCGTCGAGAACTCTCATCATCTTGTCTTCGACAACTACCTTGTAGTTCTTTTCGACAAGCTGCCCTATGCTGAGCAAATTAATCTTCATGCCTGGTATGTACAACACATTGGAAATTGTTGACCTTTTGCCATCTTTCCTCATAATCAGAACATCACCAACATCTTCGGCTGCTAGAGTGTTGTCATTTGCAAACTTCACAGTGTTCTTCGACGAGGGCTTCATGTTGACAAACCAATCTTTCCTTCCAGTCATGTGTGATGAGCATCTTGAGTCCAAGTACCATTGATCTTGAAATATTTCTTCATCTCTTGTTGTGACCATTAGCAACGTTTCTTCTTCTTCATGTTTCGCCAGCTTTGCATCAGTCTCTTGATTTCTCTTCCTTTCTGGACAATCACTAAAATAATGGCCATACTTCTGACAATTGAAACACTGAATGTGGCTTTTGTCTGGCTTTCGACCACCACCTCTTCCTTTACCTGCAGCACCACCTCTTTGGTTGCCTTGGTTCCAAGGTTTCTTCTGATTTGATTGGTTTCCTCCTTTGTTGCCATTCCAGCTACCTTTGCCTTTTCTTTCCTTTTCTGACTGCGCCTGTAAAGCCATATCTTTCGACTTTCCTGCAGCTCTCTCAGCCATCCTCTGTTCATGAGACTCAAGAGTCCCTTGAAGCTCTTCCTTCGTCAACACTGACAGATCTTTAGACTCTTCTATGGCAACTACCACATGGTCGAATTTTGGAGCCAACGATCTCAAAATCTTTGAGACAACTGCTTTCGTCGTCAGCGTTTCTCCACATACTTTGATTTGATTTACCAACCTTGTACCTCTGGTGAAGAAATCTGTAATGCTTTCGTTGTCTTCCATCTGAAGCAACTCATAGGTTCTCTTGTGAGTTTGTAACCTCACCTCTTTCACCTTCTCTGCGCCTCCAAACTACTTTTCAAGAATCTCCCATGCTTCTTTTACTGAATCAACATCACTAACCTTTTCAAAGTTATCAGGATCAACACACTGATGAATTATAAAAAGTGCTTTATAATCCTTCTTCTTCAATTCTTTGTGCGCAGCCTTTTCCGCCTCCGTTGCGTTCTCCACCAGCGATGTTACTCCGTCCTTCACAAGATCCCAAAGATCTTGATAACAGAAGATCACCTTAACCTGCTTGCACCAATTCTCATAATTGTCTTTCTTGAGAATTGACAGGGTCGCCAGAAAGTTGCCATTTGGATAGTTCATCGCCATCACTATCTTCCTTCTTTGAATCTCTTAACCGGAGCTCTAGATACCAGATGTTGGAAATTCACCTCACACCCTATGAAGAATTCCATTCAATCTTGATCTCAAGATTGATGAACAAACCCACAATATGATAATGATGGTAATAACAAGTAATTATCAAGAACAACAAAAGAGAAGAAGAATAACAAACAAGAAAGAGAAGAATGAGAGAAGAAGTATTTGGAGAGAATGTCTTACCCACAACTGTGAGATTTCTTATTGAACTTTCACTTGCTAACTGCAACTGTGAAATCTGTTCTGTTGTGATGTAGAATACAAAGCAAGGCACCCTATTTATAGTTTTAGGTTTACACTAGCCCAAAACATAAAAGACCCAAAATATTCTAAATCAAATCTAATCATATGATATCAAATCTATTCATATGATATCTAATCATATCATATCAAATCTAATCATATGATATCAAATCTAATCATATCAAATCACAATGAATTATATTTAACAGTCCAAACGCCAACTGGTTATTTTGAGTTGGACGTGAAACATATGAGAATGGGAAGACCATAAATTGGATTCAACAATATTATTTGGTTCATCTTTTTTTAAAGGGTGTTAATTTTTAACTTGTATTCAGGTTCTGAGACAGCAGAAACACTTCAGTTTATCCATTTTTGAACCATTGACAAAAATAGATCTCAATAGAATTATAGTTAGTGTTTCAAGCAAGTTTGAAATATGACACTTTTAAAGACATAATAAATACATTCAAGAAAAATAAAATTTGGTTTTGTGCAATTGAAATAATTTCATTTTAATTTTCAATGTCTGCATCATGAATGTAAATTATAAGATATATTTATGATATAATAATTATATTTGTAAAAAAATTAATGACAACAAATCTATTTTTATCTTTTAATTAATACTTTAAATTTATTATTTTACACTTTTTGTATTAATGTTACTTCAAATAAATTAATAAATGATAAAAATAATTTGATAAAATAACCAATTTCGTTTTTATTTATGCGGAAAAATGTATTAACAAATTTCTATAAGGTGGTTTTGTGATTGGGTTTTGCTGCCTTAAAGGCAGCAAGACAACATTCCTTTAGACTATAATTTATCACTTTTATATAAAAAATGAATAAATAAAAGAATGTGAGAGAGACAGAAATAAAGGTATGTGTCTTTGGCGCCTTAAAGACAGGGCGCAGCCGAGCCCTATTCGTGATTTTAATACAGTGCAGTCTCTCAATCTGTCTGAAGGCCAACAAGTTATTTTGAGCTGGATTTGAAACATATGAGAATGAGAAGACCATAAGTAGGATTTAACACTATTATTTGGTTTATCTTTGTTTAAAGAGTGTTAATCTTTAACTTGTATTCAGGTTCTGAGATAGCAGAAACACTTCAGTTTACCCATTTTTGAACCATTGACAAAAATAGATCTCAATAGAATTATAGCTAGTGTTTCAAGCAAGTTTGAAATATGACACTTTTAAAGAAATAATAAATACATTCAAGAAAAATTAACATTGTCTTTATGCTATAGAAATATTTCATTTTAATTTTCATGAATGTAAATTATAAGATATATTTACGATATAATAATCATATTTGTAAAAAAAATTAATGACAACAAATCTATTTTTATCTTTTAAGTATATCTTTTAACTAATACTTTAAATTTATTATTTTAAACTTTTTGTATTAATGTGACTTCAAATATATTAATAAATGATAAAAATAATTTGATAATAACTATTTTTCGTTTTTATTTATGCGTAAAAATATATTAACAAATTTCTATACAGTGGTTTTGTGATTGGGGTTTCTTGCTTAAAGGCAGCAAAATAACATTCTTTTAGACTATAATTTATCACTTTTATATTTAAAAAATAAATAAATAAAAGAATTTGACAGAGACAGACACAAAGGTATGTGTCTTTGGCGCCTTCAAGGTAATAATTTATCACTTTTATATTTAAAAAATAAATAAATAAAAGAATTTGACAGAGACAGACACAAAGGTATGTGTCTTTGGCGCCTTCAAGGTAAGGCGCATCCGAGCCCTATTCGTGATTTTAATACAGTACAATGTCTCAATTTGTCCAAACGCCAACAAGTTATTTTGAGCTGGACTTGAAACATATGCCAATGGGAAGACCATAAGTAGGATTCAACACTATTATTTGGTTTACTATTTTTTAAAGAGTGTTAATGTTTAACATGTATTCGGGTTCTGAGACAGCAAAAACACTTCAGTTACCTATTTTTGATCCATGGACAAAAATGGATCTCAATAGAATTATAGCTAGTGTTTCAAAAAAAAATAAAAACTGTGTTTATGCTATAGAAATAATTTCATTTTAATTTTCAATGCATGAATGTAAATTATAAGATATATTTACGATATAATAATTATATTTGTAATAAAATTAATGACTCCAAATCTATTTTTATCTTTTAATTATATCTTTTAATTAATTAATACTTTAAATTTATTATTTTACACTTTTTGTAGTAATGTTACTTTAAATATATTAATAAATGATAAATATAATTTGATAAAATAACTATTTTCGCTTTTATTTATGCGTAAAAATGTATTTACAAATTTCTATAAGGCAGCAAGACAACATTCCTTTAGACTATAATTTATCACTTTTATTAAAAAAATGAATAAATAAAAGAATGTGAGAGAGACAGTGTGTCTTTTGCGCCTTAACGGTAGGGCGCAGCCGAACTCTATTCGTGATTTTAATACAGCGCAGTCTCTTAATCTGTCCGAACGCCAACTGGTTATTTTGAGCTGGACTTGAAACATATGAGAATGGAAAGACCATAAGTAGGATTCAACACTATTATTTGATTTATATATTTTTTAAAGAGTGTTAATCTTTAACTTGTATTCAGGTTCTAAGACAGCAGAAACACTTCAGTTTAGCTATTTTTGAACCATTGACAAAAATATATATCAATAGAATTATAGCTAGTGTTTCAAGCAAGTTTGAAATATGACTCTTTAAAGAAATAATAAATACATTGAAGAAAAATAAAAATTGTGTTTATGCTATAAAAATAATTTAATTTTAATTTTCAATGTCTGAGTCATGAATGTAAATTATAAGATATATTTACGATATAATATTTATATTTGTTAAAATAATAATAACTCTAAATCTTTTTTTAATCTTTTAATTATATCTTTTAATTAATACTTCAAATTTATTTTTTTACACTTTTTGTATTAATGTTACTTCAAATATATTAATAAATGATAAAAATAATTTGATAAAATAACTATTTTCGTTTTTATTTATACGCAAAAATGTATTAACAAATTTCTATAAAGCAGCAAAACAACATTTCTTTAGACTATAATTTATCACTTTTATATATAGAAAAAATGAATAAATAAAAGAATGTGAGAGAGACATACACAAAGGTATGTGTCTTTGGCGCCTTAAAGGGAGGGCGCAGCCGAGCCTTATTCGTGATTTTAATACAGTGCAGTCTCTCATTTTTAACTTGTATTCAAGTTCTGAGACATCATAAACACTTCAGCTTACCCATTTTTGAACCATTGACAAAAATAGATATCAATAGAATTATAGCTAATGTTTCAGACAAGTTTAAAATATGACACTTTTAAAGACATAATAAATACATTCAAGAAAAATAAAAACTGTGTTTATGCTATTAAAATAATTTCATTTTAATTTTCAATGTCTGCATCATGTATGTAAATTATAAGATATATTTACGATATAATAACTATATTTGTAAAAAAACTAATGACTCTAAATCAATTTTTATCTTTTAATTATATATTTTAATTAATACTTTATATATATATATTATTTTACACTTTCTGTATTAATGTTTCTTCAAAGATATTAATAAATGATAAAAATAATTTGATAAAATAACTATTTTCGTTTTTATTTATGCGTAAAAATGTATTAACAAATTTCTATACGGTGGTTTTGTGATTGGGCTTTGCTCCCTTAAAGGCAGCAAGACAACATTCCTTTACACTGTAATTTATAACTTTAATATATAAAAAATTAATAAATAAAAGAATGTGAGAGAGACAGACATAAGTATGTTTCTTTGGCGCCTTAAAGGTAGGGCGCAACCGAGCCCTATTTGTAGTTTTAATACAGTGCAGTCTCTCAATCTGTCTGAACGCCAACTTGTTATTTTGAGCTGGACTTGAAACATATGAGAATGGGAAGACCATAAGTAGAATTCAACACTATCATTTGGTTTATCTTATTTTAAAGAGTGTTAATCTTTAACTTGTATTCAGGTTCTGAGATAGCAGAAACACTTCAGTTTATCCATTTTTGAACCATTGACAAAAATAGATCTCTGTAGAATTATAGCTAGTGTTTCAAGCAAGTTTGAAATATGACACTTTTAAAGACATAATAAATACATTCAAAATAAAAATAAAAATAAAATGTGTTTATGCTATAGAAATAATTTCGTTTCAATTTTCAATGTCTACATCATGAATGTAAATTATAAGATATATTTACGATATAATAATTATATTTGTAAAAAAATTAATGACAACAAATCTTTTTTTATCTTTTAATTGTATCTTTTAATTAATACTTTAAATTTATTATTTTTACACTTTTTGTATTAATGTTACTTCAAATATATTAATAAATGATAAAAATAATTTGATAAAATAACTATTTTTGTTTTTATTTATGCGTAAAAATCTATTAACAAATTTATATACGGTGGTTTTGTGATTGGGGTTTCTTGTTAAAGACAGCAAGACAACATTCCTTTAGACTATAATTTATCACTTTTATATTAAAAAATGAATAAATAAAAGAATGTGAGAGAGACAGACACAAAGGTACGTGTCTTTGATGCCTAACATAGAGCAGACTTTTGAGGGTGATCTCGAGGAACAACCAAGTGAGAGGATGACAAGCATGTCGAAGAGGAAGAAGAAAAAGAGCAAGAAGAAGAAGAAGAAGAAGAAAATGAAGAAGGAAAAGAAGAATAAGAAAAAGAGCAAGAAGAAGAAGAAAAAAATGAATAAATAAAAGAATGTGAGAGAGACAGACACAAAGGTGCCTAACATAGAGCATACTTTTGAGGGTGATCTCGAGGAACAACCAAGTGAGGATGACAAGCATGTCGAAGAGGAAGAAGAAAAAGAGTAAGAAGATGAAGAAGAAGAAAATGAAGAAGGAAAAGAAGAAGAAGAAAAAGAGCAAGAAAAAGAAGAAGAAGAAGAAAAAGAAGAAGAAAATGAATAAATAAAAGAATGTGAGAGAGACAGACACAAAGGTATGTGTCTTTCGTGCCTGACATAGAGCCGACTTTTGAGTGTGATCTCGAGGAACAACCAAGCGAGGATGACAAGCATGTCGAAGAGGAAAAAGAAAAAAAGCAAGAAGATGAAGAAGAAGAAAAAGAGCAAGAAGAAGTGGAGGTTCTGGAAGACTAGGTGAACCGTGAAAATTAATCCAAGGATCCTCCAACCACCACTTCGACTGGCACTCAATCGACCAGTCTTTCCCATGAAGAGCTGGAATCATTGAAAGTACAACGACCACTGGAGTATTTAAAGGCCATGCTCAGTTCTCAATACAGCTTTGACGACAATAGTACTACTACTCTGACCGCCTCAGGGAACACCCTAACTAGGAAAGTTGACAGTGGTTTTCTTGTGCAGATAAAAGAAAAAATCTTTGTAGTAGACTTATTTCAAATCCTGGAACAAGATGTTTCTGTCAGTTTTAGTCTTAAGAAGCTTCTGGAACAAATCAATGTCTTTGAAGTTTCCCCTAAAGTGACTGATATCGTTAAGGAGCTGAGCACGATGATTGATCTAGTTGTCGTTGATCTCAACCGCCTTAGAGACTTCTCAAACAACCTTTCCAAGAAAATTGGCAGTCAAAAAGCTGCATGGGAGGCTGTCTCTGCATCTACTGAAAAAGTTTCGACACTTGAGAAACTTTTTGAGAAGAATAAAAAGGAGGTCGAAAAGTGTGACAAGAGTATTGCAGAATGGGAGAGACAATTTGTTATTCTACAAAACAAAATCTCTCAGGTTAAGCAACACAGGACTAATCTGCTTAACTCCGTCGAAGATGAAGTGGCGAAAGAGATCTAGGCCGACATTCAACATCTTGAGAAAGCTCAACAACTTGGAAAAGATATCGAAGCTCTCTCAACCAACAAGACTCTCTGTGAACGCTGCCTGCTCCTTCAAAAGTCGAAGTATGAAAAGATGAAAGGCTCCCTTCCCTTCTAAACTTGTTTTGTAGCATTTTCCTTCTTTGCAAGTTATGACTTTGGGCCTTTGTGGCATTTTCTGTAACGGATAAAGCCATTTTGGCATATTTATTTACCATTTTAGCTTTGCTTTTCTCGCATAATTATTCTTTGGTGATCTTTATTTCTTGAAGTGCAGACTTATATTTGTTCAAATATTTCCCATTTACCTTCAAGATTCTTTTATCTTTATCTAATTCTTCGATCTCATATGCACCATTAGAAAAGACTTGTATAACTTGAAAAGGTCCTTCCCATTTAGGGTACCACTTACCTAAGGCTCTATCTTTTCGATCCATGGGCAAAATTACTTTCCAAACCAATTCTTCTGGCGAAAACATTTTGACCTTAACTTTTTTGTTATACGATTTCTCTACTATTTTCTTTTGCCTTCTTAACAATTCTAAGGCATTAAGTATTTCTTCATCCAAATCAACCAATTCGTCCAACATCATGTTCCAATAGGATTCTGATGGAATCTCATGGTTCCTTTAGATCCCTGTTAACTGTAAGTAGATTTCCACTAGCAGCACTGCATCATGGCCAAACGTTAATCGAAACGGAGTTGCATTGGTCGATTCTTTCGGAGAGGTTCGACATGCCTAAAACACTTGATCCAAAGTCTAGTTCCAATTTCTAGGCTTATTTCCCACATGTTTCTTGATTAGACCTATCACTATTTTGTTTGCTGGTTCGACCTGACCATTAGCCTAAGCATAATAGGGCGTGGAAGTCAACAATTTGAAACCCATTTCCTTAGTAAAATATTGCATCTTTTGACCAGTAAAAACTAATCCTTGATCTGTTGTAATGGTTCATGGGATTCAAAATATATAGATAATATGTTTTTTAATGAACTCAATGACATCTTCTTGGTCGACATTTGGCAAAGGTATAGCTTTGATCTATTTTGTAAAATAGTCAATACCTACCAAAACGTACCTTTGATTTTTGCATGATGATGGTCGAATTTCTCCAACCAAATCCAAAGCCCAACCCATAAAGGGTCATGGTTTAACTATATAATGAAATTCACTTGCAGGAACATGTTGTATGCTTGCATTTACTTGGCACTCTTGGCATCCTTTAGCAAATTCGATACATTCTTTTAATATGGTGGGCCAATACATGCCTTATCGAAACAAAAACCATTTCATCTTATGGCCTACCTAGTGTGCCCCACATGCCCCACTTTGGATAGTCGAAAGATCTAAATAAGCCTCTAATTCACTAAGGCACTTAAGTAAAACTCCCTCAGGAGTCTTTTTAAACAACTGATTTCCCAAAAGAACATAACTCAAAGCATGATATCTGACTTTCCTTTCTATGAATGTCATTGGATTTTGCAGATACTCCACTATTGGTTTCCTCCAATCTCCATCCACCAAGCTATCTATTTTGAGTGTTTCAAAATTCTCTTTATCAGTGCACCCTAGCTTTGTCGTTTCCAAATCTGATGGGGACAGTCTGGCTGACACAACTCTTCCTCTGACTTCGACTGCATCTTGTAGTTTTTATTTCGAAATTTTATACCCTGAAGCAATCTGGGCCAAATCATTAGCCACTTGATTCTCCAATCGAGGTATGTGTCAAACACTAACCATTTCAAATATTTTCAGTAATCGATTGGCTATTAAAAAGTACATAATAATATTTTCTTTGACGCATTTGTACTCTGTTATAATTTGCTTTATGACTAACTCTGAGTCTCCTATTATTTCGACTCGAGTTGCCCCTAATTCCAACAATATTTCAAGTCCGGCTATTAAAGCCTCATATTCAGCCTCATTATTCGAACAAAGACCTTTGACTTTATACTTGAATTTTGTTGGAATTTTATCAGGAGAAATGATCAACACTCCTACACCGGTTCCATCTCTATGACTAGAGTCGTCGAAATATAATTTCCTAGGCTCGAGTTTGAGATAGGTTATGTTATTTTCATTTATTGAGTGGTCGACTATAAAGTCTACTGCCACTTGTCCTTTAATAGCCTGTAAAGGAACATACGTTAAGCAATATTCAGTCAAAGCTAACGCCCATTTACCAATTCGACTATGCAAAATTTGTTTGGACAACATATGTTTAATGATATCGAAATGGGACGAAACATAAACTGGTTTTATATAATGCTTCAACTTTGTACAAGAGAAATACAAGCATAAACACAATTTTTTAACTATGTTATACCTATTTTCTGTGTCATTTAAAACCCTGCTAAGGTAGTAAATGGCTCTTTTGACACCATTTTTATCCTCTTGAGCCAACATGCTCCCTAAGATTTTATCTGATGCAGATATATACAACCTCATGCTTCTATTCCTACAAGGTGGTGACAGAATTGGAGGATGACTCAAGTAATCCTTGATTTTCTCGAAGGCTTCTTGCTAGGTATTCCCTCATTCGAACCCTTCCTTGTTGAGTCGAAGCAGAGGTGAGAAAGCTTGAGTCTTTCCATTGAGATTCAATATAAACCTCCTCAAGAAGTTAATTTTGCTCAACAGTGACTGTAATTATTTCTTTGTTGATGGCGCCTTCACTTTCATTATGGCCTTGGTCTTATTCTGGTTTATTTCATTTCCCTTTTTGTGGACCATAAAGCCTAAGAAATATCCCATTTGCACACATAAAGCACATTTGAGAAGATTCATTTTCAGACCGTGTCTTCTCATTCTTTCAAAATATTGTCGAAGATGGTCAATATGACTCTTCCCTGAAATAGACTTAACAACAATATCATCAATGTATATTTTCATAAAAGTCTCTATATAATCATGGAAGATCGAATTCATTGCCCTTTGATATGTTGCCCCAACATTCTTTAAACCAAAAGGCATCACTACCCATTTGTAAGTGCCTAAGGCCCCAGGGCATTGAAAGGCTGTCTTCGAGACATCCTCTTCAGCAATAAATATTTGATTTTATCCAGAATACCCATCAAGCATGTTAAGGTATTTGTGGCCTGCGGTAGAATTGACTAACATTTCCGCCACATGTATTGAATATTCGTCTTTTGGAGTTGCAACATTTAAATCTCTAAAATCTATGCATACTCTCAAAGAACCATTATTTTTAATAACAGGCACAATATTTGCTAAACATCCGACATATCTGGCTTTGCGAATGAAGTTACATCAGAAAAGCCTTTCGACCTCGTCTCTGATCTTCGAGAGAACTTCCGGTGCAAACCGCCTTGGGTTCTGCTTGATAGGCGTCTTTCCGGGCTTGATTGGCAATTTTAGTTCGACCAAATCCCTTCTTTAAATGGGTATCTCATTGTAATCCCATGTGAAATAATCTTTAAACTCCTTCAGTAGTTGGATTACTTCGACCTTGAGTTGTGGGTTGTTGGTACTTACATATGTTGGCCTCTTCGTTTCCCACTCTCCCAGGTCAATTTCTTGAAGTGGATCTTGCGCTAGCATTTTGATGTTGGATGCCAACGGATCCTTCTCAAAACCTAAAGGCTCGTCATCATATATTGCATCAAGCCTCTGGCCTTGTTGTTTTTCCTGAACCTTATCAAGAGGTTCTGGATTGAAGTCCTTACTAGGACCTTCTTGGTGTGAATCTTGGTTGGCTTCTACAGCCATATTTTCCATTTCAGCCTCTAAGACCGTTTGTAACTTATTTTCGGTTATGTAAGCCTAAATATTTTTTAGCACCTCGAATTCGGTCATAAACCACCGAATTCGCTTCCCTAACCTGTTGGGGTTATCCCAGATACATCAAGGTATGGCAGGCTGTCATCTCCTACCACTTCTCTGTCCTATTGAAAACCATGAACAAGATGCAGATACAACGAACAATAAACATCATGGTCTGGGGTGAAAGAAAAATTGGTCGGATTGCACAGAGCAATGTTGGCCAAGTGTTTATCGAAACTACATTTGTTGACATGGTTAATTAGGGCTTTAAAATAGCTTTGATATGCCTCAATATTTTCGAAGATACCATCTAATCTCCATATCGTGATTCTCTGGTGCATGGAAGATGGCACAACCCCAACTCCATGTATCCACTCTCGACCCAACAGCAAGTTGTAGTTGGCCTTCATTTCGACGACCATAAAAATAGTATGCCTTGTAACAGTCTCCACCGTCAAATCAACTTTTATAACACCCAGAGTGGTGCCTACATTTCCCTCATGATTGGAGAGTACCATGTTATGAAGCTTGGTATTTGTGTCGTACTTGCCGATTCTTCTCAGCATGAAGTGCGGCATTAGATTCACTGTAGCGCCACAGTCCATTAGAATTTTGTTGACTGCGACATTCTCCACCTTTCCAGTGATAAACAGATGCTTAAGATGACTCTTCATTGCCTCATCTGGTCATTTGAAGAATGCATTATGCTCTTCGACACAACCATTGTTCATGACATAGTAGCACACTGGTTTGTGTGCTGCCATTTATACTTTTGTATGCATATCCATATCTTCGACCTCAGTGATATGGTCGAATTCTCTGGATAGAACTGATACCACATTTACTATGATATTTAAAGAACCTTCTGACCCAGAGTTAAAATTATCTGTAAGCATTTTGTCTTATTCCATTTCTCGATCATGCTTCTCCTTAGCCTCATTTCCCTGGGCAGCAAATAGTTGTATCCCTACGGGCAATTTTTCAAAAGGCTTTAGTTCCTCGTCTTTCTCTTTCATAGCAGGTAGGTTAGTGTTGGTTTCAGGCTTGGCTTCAGCCTCTCTTTGAGCTTTTCTCCTGCGTTGTTCCCTTCTCCATTAAGATCAAGACATTGGATTCTTTCCCTTGTAGTTTTCTGAAATGTAGGACATTTTCTTCAAATCCTCGAACTTCTTACGGTAGGCTATTGATGAGCCTCTGTCGACATAGAGTTTTTGCCATTTTTGTTATCCCTGCTATTTGCCCTCAGCTGGCCTCATCTAACTTCCTTTGGAATTCACCGCTGTTGGTTTGAATGTGGATGGCTAAACCCCTGGCACCCTTGGTTTGGTTTCATCTTGTCTGTAAGCATATCTTCATGGGTAGAAACCCCGTTGGTTATAAGAGTCCCTTTGCTCACGCCTCTCTTTTGCCTTTCTTACGCCTTCTATGTTGCATGCCGCTTTTTTATCGAACACAACACTGCACCTGAGGCACAACATAACTTCAGATTTTTTATTTTGGCACCTGTGAAGAAAGTCGATGAGGCTTTCCTCATTTTTTAGGTAAGCTATTTTGTTGTATTCCTCTTGCCGACACTCCCGGTCAACTTCCATGGGAGTTCCTTGTGAAACTTCCACCATGTTAATGTCCATGTTGACATCATCAACAAATGACTAACTTGTAGAACTGCATTTGAAGGCCATCAGCAGCCTTATTCATTCAAATGAAACCATCAACGGTTTCCTTCATTATTATCATACGGTTGGAGTCCTCAGTAACTCCTTTGGCAAAGTCATCAGTAACTTCGCTGTCGAAATTGTCAGTAGTTTCCTAGGTGAAGCCCTCAGTTGCTTCTTGAACAAAATTTGTCATAAATTTCTGGCCAAGCTCTTCAGTGACTTGAACCTAAGCAACTTTATTAATGAAGTCATCAGTGACTTCAACCATGTTGACGGCGCCATCGAAACCCTGAGCGACCTCGACCATGTTAACCTCTTTAGGCTCATTATAGTGAGCATCAACAATTTGTAGAGGCTTGACATCTACCTCTGTCTGCTTTTTGGACTTCTCTCTGAATTTCAACCTTCCCTCTAGGATAATGTTTTGCACAAGATCCCTGAAAAGAAAACATTGAGAGGTTTTATGGCCCAAAAAGTTATGGTATTTGCAAAATCCTCTTTTCTTTCTTTGATCTAAAGGGGGCATTTTAGCACCAGGAGGTACTATCATTTGCCCATCTTTAACTAATAAATCGAAGATTTCATCACACTTTGTGACATCGAATGTATAAGTTCTCTTAGGAAACTTATCATTCTTATCTGACTTAGTAGAGTTCTTCCCATTCGAAGGTGCTAAAACCTTGCAAGAATAGGGTGAACCTCTTTTCAATTCAGTGAGATCTACTTCATTTTCGTCAAAACTTATAGACTCACTGCACGACCCTTCGTCGTCTTCGTTAAATTCGACATATGCTATCCTTTTATTCTTATTTACCCTCACTTTTACTTCTCTTAAATGTTCCAACTATCGAACTCTATCGGCCAATTGGGCTATATCCCTCAGGTATTGAGTATCTAACTTCTTTCTGATGGAATAATCTAGGCTACCAACAACCATTTTGACTAACTCATGCTCTGGTATTTGCATGAAACACCTTACTTTTAGAAGTCAAAATCTATTCAAATAATCATTAATTGGCTCAGTAAACTTTCATTTTATACTAGCCAATTCCTTCAAACTAATCTTCGTTTGTCCCATGTAGAATTGTTCATGAAATAAATGTTCTAATTGGGCCCAATTGTGAATCGAATTTGGAGGTAAGGTTGTGAACCAAGTAAAAGCATTTTTTGTAAGAGAGCATGAGAAATACTTGACCCTAAGATTCTCATCATTTAAAATGTATCTCACTTCTATCAAATACCTAGCCACGTGTTCGACAGTAGACTCAGTGGTATCCCCAGAAAACTTAGTGAACTTGGGAACTTTTGTTCTCGGGGGTAAATATGCCTGGAGGATATACTCTGATAATGGTGACGTATAATTTGGCCATTGAAGGCTAAAATTTACTCTGTTACGTGCCAGGATTCTTTCGACCATGGCAGCCAAATTATTGTCTGCCCCTAGATTGTTACGTCGAACTTGTTGTACGATGTTTTCAGCATCTTGGTTTCTATTTACTAAAACTAGCATTGGTTCTTCTTCTCTAGGAACTTGTGGTTGGTTCCCAGGGGGTTCGACTCTAGGTCGTTCGATCATTCCCTAGTTGTTTTGATTTGCCTGGGCCAGATTTTATGGAATTTGGTTAATGGTGTTGTCTTCGTTGAAGACTACCCCTTGGTTTTCTATTAGATACTCCCTCGGTGGTTGTCGAGGGGGATTTGGTACACCCGAGAATTCTACAAGGCGCGTCATTTGTGCTGCTAATTATTGATTGGCTTGTGTAGTACTCTAGGTCGTTCGATCATTCCCTAGTTGTTTTGATTTTCCTGGGCCAGATTTTATGGAATTTGGTTAATGGTGTTGTCTTCGTTGAAGAGTACCCCTTGGTTTTCTATTAGATACTCCCTCGGTGGTTGTCGAGGGGGATTTGGTACACCCAAGAATTCTACAAGGCGCGTCATTTGTGCTGCTAATTATTGATTGGTTTGTGTAGTATTCTAAATGAGGGGCTGAAAGATTTCCCCCATAGTTCGAGACATCATTTGAACCATTTGATGGTTACTTTCGTCCATCTGTTTGTCATACCCCAAATTTGTCCTACCTTTTTCTAAATTTTCATTCGTCCGACTTAATTTTGGATTTACCTCGCTTGTACAACGTAGCGTACTTTTCAACAAAAATAAACATTTTCACTTTTTAGCCAAATGAATTTGCGCCATGTGGCATCTGTTTTATTTATTATTATTATTTTTGTTTTAACATTTTATTTTTAGATAATGATAATATAATATAATTTTAATATTAATTGATTAATTAGTTTAGAATATGATAGAATTAGAATTATTTAGTTTTGAATTAGAAATTAGATTTTTATTTAGAATTTAAATTAAAGTTAGATTAGATTTTAATTAATAGATTTAGGAATTAGAATTTTTATTAGAAATTTTAATTTTAATTAGAATAGAATTAGAAAAATTAAATTAGAATTTAATTAGAATTTTAATTAGAATTTTAATTATTAATAGAATTAGAATTTTTAATATTAATTATTAGAATTAGAATTAGATTAGATTTAGATTAGAATTTAAATTAGATTAGAAATAAAATTAGATTTTTTTAATATTAATTAATTAAAATTGAGTTTAGAATATTAAGTTAGAATTAAGATTAGTTAGGATTAGAATTAATTAATTAGTTAGGATTTAAGTTAGAATAATAGTTAGAATTAATCATGAATTAATTAAAAAATAAAAAAGAAATGGAAAGAGGACACGGAGAAACACGGTGGGGAGATTTTGGGAAATTAGGTTTGGAGAATTGGGAATATAAGGGCTTAACATTGTTCATCTTCTCAAGATCAGAACCCTAGCCGCCCTAAATCTTTTCTCTTCCCAATCTGAAAACCTTAATCCTTACAAAAACCCTAAATTTGTTCCCTTCACCTTCACTAAAAAGGCCGCCGCCAACGAGCCCTCTCCTTCTCTGTCCCCTTCATCTTTTTCCGTCGCCGTTCCCCTCTCTTTTTCCTCCGTCTTACCGTTTCACCCATTAAACATCCACCGAAAACTATTAACCTTCCACGATCTACTCTTCCTCTTTTTTCAAACATCGCATCCTTAACTCAATCGTCATTTCCGCCGTGAGACTCGACGGAACCCTCAACCATCATCATTCAACCAACACCCTCCGCCATTTTTCAGTTCACTTTCCCTTACTCTTTCTTCCCTATACCGTCTTTGTTTTCTCACAAAAAACCTTTCATCGGCGCTAACTCAATCTCCCTCATGATCTTCAGCTCCAAAACCTTTAAC